>CALYLW010000304.1:313653-413653 GCA_944989445.1 Ampullaceana balthica | reverse complement strand
GCCAAATTTCAGCTCGATCGGATCACTGGAAGTGGGTCATTTTTGACTTTTGTTTTTCCGGCCGCCCATGAGATGATGAGATGACCGGCGGTGAAGTTAATATAAGTGATTTAATAAAACAAACCCGTAAAAACAAAGTTTTTGACTATAAATCCCTTATATATGAGACATAAACTAACAGTATTGATTATTTTCAAACGCTACAAACATTGACAGACTGACACCGAGTGATGTCCCTTGTCTTTAATAAATGGGGGCTGGGACGTGAGGGGGTGTCGGCACGACGGTCGGCGTCAACTCAAACTCACGTGGAAGTGGAAGAAAAAAACAATAACAAACCGTGAATTTGAATTACATACCTCATATAAGGATAAACTAAAAATGCATTAATTTAATTACGGTACGTTCGATCGATCTGAAATTTTGATACGATGCATTGTTAGGTAGAGCGGGTCCGTGTGCCAAATTTCAGCTCGATCGGATCACTGGAAGTGGGTCATTTTCAACTTTTGTTTTTCCGCCCGCCCATGAGATGATGAGATGACCGGCCGCGAAGTTAATATAAGGGATTTAAAAATTACACACTTCGCGTGATGCCATCGAGGAGAAATTTGGCACAAAGACTCTTGGTTATATAAACCAACACAGTGAACTGGGGACAAATGCTTAGATCATAAGTCTTAGTGAGGTCTGTCTGTACTGCAGGTAAGGGTTTCCCAATGGTTTGTTTAAATTATTATCCCTAACATAGGGATCGAAGTAAAGAGGCACACCTCTTTGGTAGAACGTACTTACATATCAAATGACTCAGTGTACGCGTTGATGAATACTTTTTCATGCATATAAATTAAATTGAATAATACATTTTTATAGTTTTCAGTTTTAAAAAATTAATACATGTACTTTTAATTCAACATTTTCTCATACATAACTTTAAGTGAATTAATAGGTAATAAGCAAAAGTTAATTTTTAAAACGAAATCTTAATAATTTTTAAAATGGATTTTAACATTATCAAAAAATTCTTTTACTTTAAAATGTAAACTTGTTTCCCTTATAGAAAAATTTGCAACTAAATAGCTTTAAATAAATTGCAGCTTTTATTAAATACGTCACTACAAGTGCTTTACAGTGCAGTTCTGAAGGGAAATACAATTTCAATGCACAGCCGATATAAAAATAGAAGTCTTAAATAAAATGCGTTCTCTCTCTATCGTTTAAAGCCGTGATTCCCAAGTGGGCGCTACCGCCACCTTGTGGGCGCTGAAGCGATCCAGGGGGCGGTGAATAAATGTAAGGGGGCGGTGAAAGCATAAAAAAGGAAGATAAAATTTAGAAAAAATTGATCTATGTATTCCGTTCATAAATATTAATTTTTCTTTAAAAAACGTTTTGGACGTTGGTTTGGTTACCGCTACTCCCTCACTTTCGTTTCGTTTGTTTTTTTAGATATGTGCATTTACGCACTTCCAAACAGCAAGAAAATTTGAATAAAATTAACGGTGATAAAAAGATAAAGATTTATATAATTTTCAAACACTAAAATACAAATTTATCAAACAACTTACATTGGCAAAACTCTTTTCAACAGCAACCACCCAAGATGGCAATGGCTTGCAAGCTTCTTACAATATTTCGTTATTGATTGCCAAATAAAGTAAACCTCATACTATTGGTGAAGAACAAATTATACCGGCTATAAGTGAATTAATACCGACTGTGATACATAAGCAGGCATCTCTGATATTATCAAGAAAAATTTGTTTAGCAATAATACAGTGCAAATAAGAATTGATGAAAAGACTCAAGGTGTTGAAGATTCATTGTGTGGCTATATTGAAATCATCTCCGTTTTCTATTCAACTTGATGAGTCAACTTTGCCAGGAAATAGTACTTAGTTGTTAGCTGCTAACCAGGTTCATCTTCTCATTTAGATGATTTCCAATGTTTCTTTTTCCTTTTTTTTTAGCTATTCTTGAATCGCGGAACCAGGTTACTGGCTATGATTCGCATGAATGAATTCAAATTGCAAATCAGTCAACATCGATCTGTTCTTAGACTTATTTATTTTCATACAAGAAAAAGCTTGCTCACAGATGTATGTATACCTAAATAATGGCAAAAGTGTCTCAAAAAAAGTTTTTTAAAGTGTGGAAATGCCACAACTAGCAAAAGCCAAAAAAATCTAGCGAATAACTAACTTGAACTTCTCTTTCAGGTCATAATTTGCTTTTAGGTTCAGCAGCTCTAACAGTATATCCTCTGGGGCTTAATCAGATTCGGCACTAAATTGCCAACTGAGGATATTGAAGAGTGATTCCAGGTTCTTGTAGTCTTTAGAACTTCCTTTCAAATTCCATAGCAGAGGCATCCAACTGAGCCTTGTACCTGTCATCCATTTTACCAGAGAAAAAGCGTGGGTAGCTCTGTCATGTACAATGCTGCGAAACAAAAATACAAAATTGTATGAATATTGTTGAGCCTTCTCGTCCATGAGGGGCATCCACCGATCATCGTCGGCGTCTGCGATTCCTCCAAGGGTATAGGCCACCTACGAGAGACCTCCAGGCATCTCTATCCTTGGCCAGCTTCTCCAGGATCTTCTATTCATGGCCAATTTTCTTGATGTCTGCCTCCAATTCTCGGCGCCAAGTGTTTCTTGGACGGCCTCTTTTCCGCTTACCCTGTGGGTTCCATTTCAGGGCTTGCTTTGTTGTGTTAGGAGCAGGTTTTCTTAGTGTATGACCAATCCACCTCCACCGCTTCTGGAGAATCTCTTCCTCAATGGGCTTCTGTTTTGTCCGCTGCCACAGTTCCTGGTTGCTGATTTTGTCTGGCCAGTGAATTCTGAGAATCCTTCTTAAACAGTTGTTGATGAAGGACTGGATTCTGGTCAAGTTTACTGCCGTTGTTCTCCATGTCTCGGCTCCATATAGCAGCACAGGTTTTACCATAGCGTTAAAAATCCTTACTTTTAACTTGCTGCCTAAGTTGTTAGAGACCCAAACATTCTTGAGTTGCTGGAAGGCTGCTCTAGCTTTTCCGATCCTTATTTTGACGTCAGCATCTGTACCACCTTGTTTATCTACCACGCTGCCAAGGTAAACAAAACTGTCCACCTCCTCAAGGGCTTCTCCTTCAAGCATAATGGGTGATGTACTGGTGGCATTAACCTTGAGGATTTTACTCTTCCCTTTGTGAATGTTGAGACCCATGCTAGCAGAAGTGGCTGCGACAATGTTTGTTTTCTCCTGCATCTGTTGTTGGGTATGTGCAAAAAGGTCAAGATCATCAGCAAAGTCAAGATCATCCAGTTGATCCCACAAGGTCCATTGGATGCAATTCCTTTTCTGCTGTGTAGATGTTTTCATCACCCAGTCAATGGCTAACAGGAAGAGGAATGGTGACAGCAAGCAACCTTGTCTCACACCAGTCTTCACCTGGAACGCATCTGTCACCTGCTGGCCATGGATAACTCGGCAGTTTATCCCATCGTACATGTTTCTGATTATATCCGTTATCTGCTGTGGCACCTCGTAATGCCTTAGCAATCTCCACATGGTTTGCATGTCAACAATGTCGAAGGCTTTTTCATAGTCAACAAAGTGACATAGAGCGGTGAGTTCCACTCTAGTGACTGCTCTAGAAGGATGCGCAGTGTCTCTATCTGGTCCGTGCAGGATCTGTTGGTGCGAAAGCCAGCTTGTTCGTCCCGCAACAGAGGGTCTACAGCGTTTTTCATCCTGTTAAGTAGTACACGGTTGAAAACCTTTCCTGGGATGGACAGCAGGGTGATCCCTCTGTAGTTCGAGCAGGAGCTTAAGTCTCCCTTTTTTGGGATCTTGATAAGGTATCCCTCTTTCCAATCGGAAGGAACTTGCTCCTCTTCCCATATCTTCATAAACAGAGGGTGTAGCATTTCCACACTGGTTTCCAAGTCCGCCTTCAGTGCCTCTTCTGGGATGCCATCTAGTCCCGCAGCCTTTCCATTTCTGAGTTGTTTAATGGCCTGCTAATCTCTTCTTTGGTGGGACTATTACAGTCAATTAGCAGGTCATTATCGGCTGGTTGGATATCTGGTGGATTCCTTGGTTCAGGCCTGTTTAGGAGCTCTTCAAAGTGCTCCTTCTATCTCCCTCTCTGTTGCTCCTCATTTGGTTTGGTGTTTCCCATTTTGTCCTTTACTGGTCTCTCTACCTTGATAAATTTCCCTGACAGCGTCTTAATAGTATCAAACAGTTCACTCATGTTCCCCTGGTGAGCTGCATCCTCTGCTTCTTTAGCAAGTTTATCAACAAATTCCTTCTTGTCCCTCTTGATGCTTTTCTTAACTTCCTTATTTGCCTCAGCATACTCCTTCTGGGCCTTGTTTTTCTGTGCTCGGGTGCGGCTGTTATTCACTTCTGACTTCTTTCTTTTCCTTTCTTCTATTTTACTCAGCGTACCTGCTGTCATCCACTCTTTGTGTGCCTGTTTCCTGTTTCCTAGCACTTCTTGGCATGTTGACTGTACTGTTTTTTTCATGCTTTGCAACTTCCCTTCGGTGGTTTCATCTTCAAGTATTTCTTGTAGGACTTGGAACTTATTGAATAGTGAGATTTTGAATTCTTCCTTTTTGGCTTGGTCCTTCAGGAGGGAGGTATTAAACCGAGTCCTGTATGCTGTTTGCTCGGTATAATGTCTCTTTAGTTTTAATTTCATCCTGGCCACAAGAAGATGGGGATCTGAGGCAACATCAGCTCTCCCTCTTAACACATACGTCTTGGAGAGATCGCCTGAATTTTTTACAAATACATACATGGTCTATTTGGTTCATCGTTCTCATGTCCGGTGAGACCCATGTAGCTGTGTGAATCCTCTTGTGCTGGAAAATACTCCCCCCTATGACCAGGTCTGCTGCGGCACATAGGTCCGCAAACCTCTCACCATTGTCGTTCATCTCGCCTATCTCTTGCTGTCCCATAACCTCTTCGTACCCTTTGTTGCTATTGCCGATCTTGGCATTAAAGTCTCCCATGAGGATGACGATGTTCCTCCGTGGGCGACCCTGGACTATGGTCATTACTCTATTGTAGAATTCTTCTTTGTCTCCTTCATCACTTTCATTAGTTGGTGGGTAGCATTGTATAACATCTAAGTTGATGCTACGTTTCTTTGTTCGAAAGGTTGCTAAAAGAATTCTAGGTCCATGGGCCTCCCATCCAATGAGTGCTCCTTGTGCTGCCCTTGTTGCATCATAGCAACACCCAGGGTATGTGGGGCATCGTCTTCTTCGTGTCCCGAAAATAACACCATCTATCCTGAGATTAATCTCTTCTGTCCCCATCCAGTCCATCTTGCTTCACTAATTCCGAGAATGGTGAGCTTATAGTTCCTCATCTCAGCGGCTATTTGTGCAGCTTTACCAGCCTGGTACATGGTGCGGACATTCCAAGCTCCAATGACGGTGGTACTCCTGGTAGAAATGATGGTTGTCGGCCTAATAGCTTCCAGGTTTTGGCTTTTACTATTAGGCGTCATATTTTCCTCCTCTAGGAATCCATCCTCTCCCAGGACTGAAATGTCTTTTGTTACTCTTTTCGGTGTTTTAGTAACTATGATTTTTTACATGGCAGGGTTGTTGGCCTTGCACACAACCACTTGGGGTGTTGCCCCTCACAGCTCAATGGGTAGCTGCCTTTGTTCGGGTTAGGTCCCTAGCCTTTGTGGATCCCTCCACTTCCTACAAGGCAGTAGGGCTGATTTTGGTCCACCCCGGGTATTTTATTTCCCCGGTACCCTCCATATCTGGTGGGCTTTCCCCTATCCGCCGGCTGGGGAGGCGCTCGATTGAAGATCAGCAATACCCACGAGTGTATGAATATTAATAAACATTAAAAGTTTTAAAACTTTGATCATAAATTATATATATGCTACTATCATATTAATTAGAAATATGTATCTATATGCAAAAGAATAGTTGCAGAGAGAAATGAGTTGTGGTGGGCGCCCCACGCTTTTATGTGCAGTGGATAGGTTCAGTCATTTCACCTGTTATAGAAAATTTTTATTTTCTTCTTTTTAGTGCGCCTTCTATCTGTAAATAAAAGCGTGTCCTTTTAAAAAAAATATTTTTTCAATATTTTATTTGGATTGTCTTGCGCTGCGTATTATAATGAACATTCTTTTAGTTGTGTCTCGTACATAATGGATTTATAGTCAAAAACTTGTTTTTTTACGTTTTTTTAAATTTCACTTTAATAAATGAAATTCACAATTTATAGATCCTTTGTCTTTACACTTTCGATTTCAAAATATTTTGCTGCAAGACTCTATCTGTGGATGATTCAGTGTGCATGAAGAATATCCTGAAATTTTGTATCATTCTTTAAAAGCCCCAATGAACCTAAATTTTTACCTAGCATAATGGTTCTCCATGTTTTGTTACAAGGTTTCAGACAAGGTTGGTGGTGGTGGAGGGATCCCTTTCATTCATTTTTGATATTATATTTTTCAAAAGAAAAGTTTTTATTTCATAAATAGTTTGCGAATGTCAACACAGAAAAGCCACATGCAGCACGCCAGCCGCGGTTTGGACACTATTGTACTGAGGTATCAACAGATCATCATGTAGCAACACAAAAATACACTCTTCTTTATCATATCAAGTTTATGCATTCATAATTTATGAAACAAAATTAATACAAATCCTCGCATTCACGTGATTATAATAGCATGCGTCATTTCTGTTCTTTCAATGTATGTTAAAATCTTATTAACATTGTTGCCATTGTAAAGGCCTTACTTAAAAAATATTTTATTTCTTAGAAGATTATAAACATATGTCTATACATAATTAGCATTTATTTTACACAATATTTTCTTTTAATTATCATTAAGTATAATGTTATGTTATCAACAAAGAAAATATTGGTATCCAAATATTGTTGCTCTCAAGTAACCAATTACAATAAGTATAGATTATTTTATAAACCAACACAGTGAACTGGGGGAAAATGCATAGTTCATAAGTCTAATTTAGATATGTCTGTACTGCAGGTAAGGGTTTTCTTATGGTTCCTTTAAAATAGTATCCCTAACATAGGGATCAAAGTAAAGAGGCATGCCAATTTGGTAAAACTGATAGGTGTGGCACACCCATTGGTAAACTATATTTATAAATACATTTTCAAGCATATAAATTAAATTGAATAATACATTTTTATAGTTTTCAGTTTAAAAAAATAATACATATGCTTTTAATTCTACATTTTCTCATACATAACTTTAAGTGAATTAGTAGGTAATGAGCAAAAATTGATTTTTAAAATAAAATCACAATAAATTTTAAAATGGATTTTAACATTATTAGTTAAATAATTCTTTTACTTTAAAATGTAAACTTGTTTCCCTTAGGGGTCGACCATACATGACGTCACGCACCTAGGGGGGTTGGGGGGTCACCACATTTGTGACAATGTGTGACGAGGGGAGGAGGGAATTTAAGAATTGTGACGTCACGTCAAACACGCTACTTTAAATCAAAGTTCCACTTAAATAATCGATTTCTTACTATTTATTTATTGACGTTTTACATGGATTCACGCGTGCTACGATATTAGCGTGCAGCCTTACTCTAAAAACATATTAAATGACTATAAAGAGAATTGAAACATGCTTATTTCAAAGTAGAAAATACCGCTTTTTTGGGGGGGGGGCGGTCACAGCTTTTTGACATATTTGAAGTGGGTCTAAGTTTTTGTGACGAAGTTTGAAGAGGGGTGAGGGGGTTTGAAAATCGGTCCAAACCGTGTGACGTCACTTATGGACGGCCCCTTAGCAGTAGTTTTTACACCAGAATATGATGGCTATTCATAATATTAATTTCTTTCTTAGTTAAAAAAAAGAATGTATACTGTATCATCTTGCGTAAACAAATAACTTAATGGTTATAATTCAGATGAAGACGTTGTGTTTTATGAAATAATGTGATTCATTGTAATAGACACGCGACTGTGTAGCTTTCCAATGTCGTTGACAATTTGAATTGGTTTCTTAATCGTGTTTGCTGTTTCCACGCTCAATTCTTTTAAGAATAGAGAAAAATTTAAATAAGAAAAACTCGAAAACTTGTTTAATTCACCTAGCTATATTCTTCATCGTCAGAGTTCTAAAAATATTGCTGGAGAATAAAAGGAGTCAAATGTTGGCCAACACTTTTATCAAAGATAAAAGAACATTATATTAATAGTCAATGATTGTCTCCCTGATTACGCGAGTAACAAAGTCAATTTAATGATGTTGAATTATTTTTTTTACGTTCAAGTTAACAATCTTATGAAACATTAGAAATCAAAACATATCATAAAAAAGAGACATGATTTTGTTTATTTTGAATTAGGTGTAAACTGACAGGTACGAAAAACATTGCATTTCATTGTCATTGTTTTGTATCCCTAATAAAGGGATCGAAGTTAAGTGGCTTGCCACTAATAGAGAAACAAAACGCATTTGCAACTGTTTGTATGTGTGTTAAAATAGTTAAAGATAAATAGAGATAAACATCAATCAATTAATTTATATAGGTTTCGTAAGTATAAATTAATGCAATATTTAAAATGTATTTCTTATATGCATTTAATGTTTTGTAAAAATAATTTTAAGTAACTTAAGAGAATTTTTAAGTAACAAGTTAATAATATTGTCTGTTGGTATTATAAATAAAATTTCAAAAGAATCTAAAATAAATTAAATATTCTTAACTTGTCACCTAAAGATTTCAAGAACAACGCAATCGTAAAATATATTATTATTAGTATCGGTGCTTTGTGGTGCAGCGATTACGCGCAATTCAATTGTAATGCACATCAGATGTTACAATTTAAAAAAAAATTCCATTTAAATTTTTTTAAAAGATAAATTGTTCATTATCACTGCCATAATAGATTGCCTGTTTATACACCAATATAGTTGAAATTATAAATGTATTATTTATGCATCTTTGGAAACCAATTACGTCATCCAAAATTTTTAAAAAGAATAATCTTAATCCTTCATTGATTATTGTTCATTTACTATCGTCGTCATTTCGTATTAAAATATCTTGATGATGGCAATCATCGTTTTTATTTCCAATTTTTTAAGTTGATAGAATTTTTTTTAAACTGCATTCTGACTTAGGCGTTAGATTTAATGAACGAGAACATAAAACATAATGTAAAAAAAAAGTCTTGGAACTTTATTAAAAAATAAATATAGTAATAACTGTTAATACTTATGTACGTTTTTGGTTAATAATTAAATTTAACTTATGGTTTATATGAGCCTACTTATTTTTAGAAAGTTTATAAAGTCATGGCTCGATTGAGGAAACTGCTACACGCAATTATCATCGATATTGTTCCTGTACTTTGTCTTAATAATGCCCATTGTTAAAAAAACCAGTATTACATACTTAAAATGGTGGAAATGTAAGATGAGTCATGTGATCGATTTAGGTTAATTCCTGATATTCTGCACTCACGTGAATCCCAAAGGATGCAAGAGATGTCATAGTTCTGATATTCATTTAAAATCATTTAACCACTGCTAACTCCAGGAATTTATCTTCCAACGTTACATACAAATGAGCCCTGGTTATGCATCCAGTACCATTCTGTTGGAAATTAGACACTCGAAAAGATTGATTAATTTTCTCAAGTTTTCAATGATGACTTTTTGTAGAGATGGAGCATCAAGTTCTTCATCTGCACTATACATAGTTGTTTCTAAATCGATTAACATATTGAAACAATCTGCTGATACTCGTCTCTACATTGCTGTTGCTTTCGTTTGTGTCCCTCGATCTTGTCTGTCATTGTATAGCATGAAGCCATCCTTCATTGCATGTAAATATTGTGCATATTTAAAAATGGCAAAGATATCAGCCAAGTAATATAAAAGTGTTTTTTTGTCTTAAGAACTTGACTGGCAGCTGAATTTTGAACTTTCTGTAGTTTTTCAAAGTCTTGCTTTTGCGAAATTAAAAGAAGTTACAAAAATCAAGACTAGAGAGAACAAGAGCACAGGCTAGATTTTTCGATGCACTAATATATGTTATCAGAGTTGCAAAATCCTGTGGATTCAGCCAGATTGATAGAAAAATAGAAAACTAATTTCAGGTATTTATTTCCAGCACCTCAATATCACAAAACATATTGTTGATGCTTCGAGTTATTGTTTCATTTCAGAGTTGAACCCGGTCTACATTCTTTGCCACAGTTTCACCTAACATTATCAAAAACACATCCGTACTGCCTTTTTTTTTGGAGGACTTCGCCGTTTGTATATGGTTTTTTTTAGCCTTGACAATAAGCAGTGCTACATTATATAACTCCCGCAATGCAGAAGTATGTATGTGTGATTATCAATGATTAGGTTCTGAAGGCTTTTTTAAATCAGCACGCCTTATTTTAAAGAAATGTTTGAGGCTTTCAATTTATGTCGTTATGTTTAGTAGTTAAATGCCTGTTATGAGTCAGAATTTGTTTGATGCTCAGCATTCATGTTCCCTCTCTTTATAAAAATATATATCGGTCCTCTCTTTTCCATATATAGTTGGGTTTTAATATAATATATCTTTTTGGTATCAAATATCAGCTTTAATCTCTATATTAATGTTTTTGAAGCTTAAAACAAAATCAAGTTTTAAATTCCATTTGTACATTTTAAAACCCACATGAGTGCAAACTTATTGCTTGAGGGACATATCTATAATAATTATGTGCTATCTTTTATTTCCTGCTTGTTTGGAGTCGATTGAAGTGAACTAATCACCAAAATTTGGGGCATCTCTTTTATCTCTTACGTTCTGTGACTATGACTTCCCGTTGAAATAATTGCAGACTAATTTTTGTTCAGAATTTAAATGAATCAATTTATGAAAAAAAAACACAACCGGTGACCTGAACAGAACTAAATTTTAAATTTTTACTAAAACAACTTTATAAAAATTTATAAAATTTTCTAAAATTTAATAATTATTTCATGTATATCAATAAAAATTATTAATATGTTAAAATGAAATATAGTTTATTTTCAGTACAACGTTTTATTTGCTTACAACAGCAGACGGCAGGTTCCGAATGCTGGTTTAATAAACCTTCAAGTTCTACTTTTTAATGTATGGATCAGTTCAAAACTCGCATCAATTTCAAATTACAACCATAAAAAAATTGAAATTAATTTACTTTCTTTTTTTTATTTCATTAAATGTGCTTACTTTTTTAAAGTGACATATTTTTAGGGTTAGTAATAATGGATAAAAATTGAACATTAAAATTATCGCGATGGTCTAAGAGGTAGCGTACTGGATTATCGATCCGAGGCAGATCCCGTGTCGCGGGTTCGAGCCCAGGTACTGGCAAGGCCCCTGGAGCATTGTGCTGGCCACACATTCCCCTGCTCGTTAGTGGTGGCTACAAAACTTGTGAACGCTACATCACTTGCCCCATAGTCCGTCATGGACTGGAAAGGGGGTCTTAATTATTTTTTAAATAACTTATATTAACTTCACCACCGTCTCTGTCTTGGGCACCGCGGAAAAACAGAAGTAAAAAAAACCCACTTCCCGTGAAGCCATCGATCTGAAATTTGGCACACTACCCGTGTCACCTATCAATGCATCGTATCAACATTTAAGATCTATCGAACGTACCGTAAATACATTAATGCATTTTTAGTTTATCTCTATACGAGGTATGTAATTAAAATTCACTGTTTGTTATTGTGTTTTTTTCACGTGAGAGCTCAGTTCGCACGTTGACGCGACCCATCGAAGTACCGGCGTGCTTTTGTTTACATTTTACGTGTCACCCTGAGCTCGGTCCAGCGATCGGTGACCAGACCTTTCACCTCTCCCACCCCCCCCCCTGTTTTACAGCAGGAGTTAAGGCAGATACAGTCTGTAAATGTTTGTCGCGTTTGAAGATTATCAATACTTTTAATTATGACTCATATATAAGGGATTTATAGTCAACAACTTTGTTTTTACGGGTTTGTTTTATTCTTTCCTTTCTTCATAATTTCTATGGACCGGCAGCTGATGGTGCGCGGACAGGCTCCGGTCCGTGGACCACCACTTGGAGTAGCACTCCTCTACAGGTAACTTTATCAAATTTTAGAGCATACACAACCAATTCATCTCTAAACTGATCCAATAACATTAACAACCCAGATAAAGACACAGTACATTTGACTTTTTTCTAATTTATTTTGCAGTTGTCAAAACAAAGCCTAAATGTTTCAATTTCCTGTTACCTAAGGCTTTGAAAAAATGGCATGAATTTCTTCTATAAATGCTGAAGCGTTGTCTGTGTAACAGTTTCGTTACTAAATGCCGTTTGACGTGAGTCACAAGCTGTAGAGCTGGTCGCGATACTCCGTCACTTTTGGTTGTATGTGGCCGTTTGGACGAAGCGTTTCCTTCCGTGGTTTCCTTGCTGCAAGAACTCGACCTTGACCTCATCTCCACGACTCCCTAGCGGGTCCACAGCTCAGTGTAGTAGTTCCCGACCCGCTTATTGAGTAAGATGGTAAGATGCACCCCGTGGAGTTTTAACAGAGCCGTGATGACGTAGCTGAAATACTCACTGCGCACGAGATCGTACAGGTAAATCAGCAGCCACATCAGCCCAGTCACAATGGAGAGACGCGCGACCGCCATCATTCCGATCCTGCTGTGAGCGTTTGAGAACCCCTTTACGACGTCCCTGTCTCTCAACTTAAACACAGTTACCACCATCAATAGAACATTGACGCACACAATAACGCCGATCGGGATTCCAAATGTTACGAACCTCGCCATCGGTTCGTTTACAAAGCAGAGACTAGGACAGCCGTAACCGATGTTATCCTCTAGCGTAACATTGACCACGATGTTCGCTACGACTATAACTGTGGGTCCCAAGAACATGTAGAGCGTGGCGAGGACAATTGGTTTCGAAGACAAGAAGAACACTCTGGGAGGACAATGGGAAACACAGATTGTAGAGCCTTTGCACAGTGCAAGCGTTCATCGGTGAGCCACGAACACAGCGGTGAGCCACGAGAAATGGCCGAAGACCGCACAGGCGCTAGGGCTCTCGGAATGCTCCAAGTCGAACTCGTAGAAGGATTGTTCGACTACAAGACACACGATTAGCGTCATCATGTTTTGGCCACCCCATGCGCGCAGCGGCTTGAAACAGGCTGTACGTGGTCAAGGTCAGGATGAGATACGTGAGCGATATACATGTGCTAATCACGGACACGAGCCCGCTGACGGTCCAAGTATCTAAGGTACCACTCTGAACGTCGCACGCCGTGTGATGATCCTTGTTTGTTTGCGTTAGATTCAAATAATCTCCCACGCAGATACGAACCAACAATGAGTTATAGTAAATGAAGTATTGATGGCTCAACTTTCTCCTTATTGGGTATAAATTCATAAACGTCATCCATTTCCCTAAAATAGCTTCGTGGGATTTGGATGACGCTACACTAGTTGACTTCAGAATATTCAATGTAGTAAACACTCTTAAAATCCGAATGTATATCTATGCCCCCAAAACGGGCTGATATTTGGAAAGAATATTGATTCATTCTTTGGACACGGCAATGGCTGAAGAGTGTCAGGCCTGCCCTGGTCGATGAACGTAAACTTCGAAATGTTCCGTGTGTCAGTAAAGCTTTCTTCCAAAACCTTATAAAGGACTTGATCTATTTCATTAATATTTTGTTCTAGATCTTCTAGAGTTCCTTCATTTATGACATTCATTTCCCAGAATATGGAGATCGTTGTATCGTTTGGACACCACTGAGAGATGTGGAATAAGTGTTTTGGCGTCCACCTGAAATTCTATGTACGTTATAGATGAATCTGTCCATTGAGGGGGGGGGGTCATCGGCCTGTTCATTTCTACGTCGACCAGGACGCACGCGTGGTAGCCCAAGGAAATTGGAAGGGACACAACTCTTACACGTGCCTTTAGCCGATAGGGTCTTGCCCTCCGTACACATCGGCTGGCGGCATTCACACTGGGGAGTGTACATTGCAAACAAAAAGCAGCTCTGTTTAAATATTTATAGTATAAGTTAAAAAAATAAAAAAAATTAATAATCTATGTTTCTTTTCATTGGTGTAAGTGACTTTAAAAGCAAACTAAGCATATAAAATTGTAAAGGTTGATATCAAAAATTTTTGTAATTATTATCTATTGATAACTGGTAAAAAATTTAAATATTATTTATAGTTAACGATATAATATTGTTATATGAGAATAATCCATGCTCTGTCACACGAATGTATATGATTATAACAATTGAAATAATGGTGTAAATGAGAAACCATGTGTAAGTTAGTTTCAGTATTTATATACATTTGACATGCATATAAACAAAACCATGAGATTACCGTTAAACATGGTATATTGTTATATATTTGAAAATTTTTAAATACAAACAAACGCCGCCATGATCACCGCTATTATTCATAGATATATCAGTATTTATAAACATTTTTAAAACAGTTTATTTAAAGTTTGGCTGATCCTTACACTACATTCATTAATTTATGTTCAGTTAATTAAATATAGGAATAGAAGTAGTTTTTTTTTCATTTTTATTATGGGCAAAATTTTTAAATGTTACTTTTGCTATTACCTTGAAAACCTAAAATTTCTACTTTTAATTTCCAAACACTCCTATTATACTTTACACTAACTCTCTAAACACATAAAGGCTAGTTTGCACGTACCTGTAAGTAATGCCACTGGCAAGGAACCAGACGGGGAGAGACTGCTGAGGGTCAGTGACATCAGGGTGTTGACATCTGTCCGAGACATGGCGAGAATTCACGGGTGCAGCGTCGTCAGTGACCCCGTCCTTGTTATCAAATGTTCGATCTGCGCACTTGACCACAACGTTGGTGAACTTTGACCTGCCATGATAAATCAATGTTTTTTTTTACTATTCGTTGTACTTTTGAAATTTGTTTCTAGTGATGGCTCTCAACAAAAACTGAGCCCTGTTTGTTTTCTACAGGAGTAATTGTTTTAATGAGATTCGTCATTATTTAATGGCTTCGTATTAATAATACATTGGGGCGTTATCAGTCGCGGTCCCCTTTGCTAAGCAACCAAAGTTCATACCATAACATGAAACTGACATTGACAACATACGGTATACGACTGTGGCACCTTTTAGGAACCGTTGTCGCATTTTGAATGTTTTGTAGATGTGAGAATTTTAAGAATATTTCATTTGAAAAACGAATAATTTTTCTTCCACCCCGAATGGCTATTCTATGAGTTCTCAAATCCTTCTTCCTACTCTTCTTCCTTTTAATTTTTTCGTTTGCAGCTAAAATCATCCTCCCCATTACACAGTTACTAACTTTGATCTAAAAATAATAACTTGTTTATCATGCACCGTTGAGATTCAATGGCTTTTTGGTGTGCACCCCATAAAAACAACGCACCAGAAAAGAACGCAGAGAAAATAGCGTAGGCAAAAGAGAACAGAAATTAAACAACCCATAAAAACAAAAAAATTGACTATAAATCCCTTATGATTATTGATTATTGAAGTATTGATTATGTTCAATATAATACGCATTATTGATTTTTGAAGTATTGATTATGTGCTATATAATATGAACCGCGCGACAAACATTTACAGTCTGAAACTCACTAAACTCCCCTTGCTGAAAAAAACACGGGGATGTGGTCATCGATGGCTGCGGTGAATTCCGGTGAAACGTGGATGTCAACAATAGCAGACGGATACAGATGCTATATAGAGATAAACTAAAAATGCATTCATTAAAATAACGGTACATTCGATCGATCGGAAATTTTGAGAACTCTAGGACCATCAGAAGTGGTTTAATTTTACGTTGGAAAATTTAAAATTTTGCGGACAGGACCGGAAGCAAGTTAATAAAAACGGGTTTAAAACAATGCCCCGACGTAAGAGCGCAGACATAAAAGCGTAGACATGAGAAAGAAAACTGAATGGCATGTGCGCTTGACTGACGTACCGATGGTCATGGGTTCGAATCCATGTGAAGGCAAGGATTTGTTCCTGGGGTCAAGGGTGGTTCGAGTCAACCCAGCTTCGCTAACATTAGTTAAGGAAACAGAGGTGGCTGGGTAATGCGTAGAACCCTTATAGCCGTAGCATGTGAACGCTGCGTCACTTGCCAACAGACCGGCATGGTCTGTGGATGCAATAATCTTCTGCATAGGGACGCCCCTAGGCCCCGGTTATAAATCCTTGCCTTCGGTACGCCAGTATAGCACGCTGCCACTCGACCACCGTATCCATTTAGGTATTTAAGCAGTGAAAAATTACCATATGTTGTAACAATCGACTTCACTCTCGCTTGCGCTTTTCTCTTTTGCTCGTTTGACAGGTCGCCTAATTTTAGAGCCGTTTAAAAAAGCGTCAACAATTTCCTGCATCAATTCAATGTTATCATTGATAGTGATATTTCACTTTTAGAGTTGATAATTAAGGTAATGAATAAGCTACCAGTCTGCCGACCCACCCCCACCCCCAACTTTCTTTACACCAAAAAAATTGAAGCCTTAATATTTGAACATAATTCTCAGTTGTGTCCCCAATATACTCTTAGTGATATTCTATTTTAATATCAGTTGTTAAAAGAATTTCTCCCCATCCCCAAACAATTGAAACTGTTCTTATGTGTCTTTTTAAAAAAAATTACTTTGCTTAGAGTTTGAAAAAATGCATGTTTATGTAATATCTCATTTTCTTGAGTAATTTTTTTTTACAATTCAAAGTTTTGTAACATGATCCCTAACCTTCCATGGACCACAGGTTGGACGACAATGCATTGTGTATCGGGTTGGCCGTAGGTCAGCAGTCCTGGTACACACTACACAGTATGTCACAATAGCACACCGAACACGTCCGCATGCTTTTGTTGATAAGCCTTCCTGGGGTACTTTGAACTACAAGACGAATAGTACACCTGGTCAGAAAAAAGATAAGAAATGAAGAACTTCAGTATGGCAATTCTCCATTTAGACCACAAGGTAAAATAACATCTTGACGCTGTAGAGACAGCAAGCGATATTTCATCATAGCATTATCCACAAAGACCACAGAGTTAAATTGTATTCAATGCTCATCCATAGAATATCACATCAGAAAAGATCATATCGTCAACCAAGACTGCAGGACAAATATCGAAACATTGATATTACAGACAAAAACAGGAAATATCATCAGCGTATCCTTCATAAAGACCACAAAGAAAAATTTAATATGTAATCTTAACATTTTACACAAATAACACATAACAAGAATAATGCACACAAATTTTAAATAAATTAAAACTTGCTTTGGTGTCATTTGTCCATATAAAGTCACATACAGGCACCGTAATTACTTCTTGTGTAAATCTTTTGTAAATTTTGTTTAAAAATAATAATTATGACTTCACTTGGATTTGAACCGCTTATCTTTCATTTGAAAAAGTGAGTACAAAAAAAAATCTTAATTGCAGACATTGATGTTATGGCCAAATGGTTTCTGAAATTTAAATTTATTTTATATCCTAAATGCTTTGATGTCGATTCATTCACTGAGAATTAAGATCATAATTAAGAATTTCTTTCTTCATTTCTATAGTCAATGTAAATGTTTTATCAAAGGTAATGGTTGTTTATTTTTTTAAAATTCGATTAGAAATATATTTTAAGGTTGTTTTACTTAATCAATACATAACATAATAAAACTATTTTTTAAAGATGTTAACCTATAATTAGTTGCATCATTTTCTAACGCGTTACCTTAATTATGAATGATTAACTAAAAGTATGCTAATGAAGCAAAAAAGAATATATATACTTGTAGAAAATAAAATAATACTTATTCATTTTTTATTTGTTTAAACAGGTGGATGATACTTTGTTCGAATAATTCGCACATATGCAATCAGATGTTGTTACAAACAGTAATAGGAACATTTCCCGGGTAATTTTTTTATGATTATTGCCAGCAATCGCAAGAAAGAAATCCTAGTTAAAAAATTACATTTACTTACTGTGCGATATATTGATGGTCTTATTATATGTCTTAAATTTTTAAAGATAATTAGACAACATAAGAGTAGCATGTCCTGAATGTTGCAAATAAAGTAAAATGCCTAAAACTTAATTGAGAAAGGTTGCAAAGTTTCAAGTGAAGGCAATGCAATGACCTAATATCACTTTAAAAATAAGTAAATTTAGTGTATTTTAGAAATATCGTTCAATTTCTATATTTCAAATGTGTAATGTTAATAAAGTTTAGACGCCGTATTATGCTTTTGGGGACGTTCTTTTATGGAACGTATTTAATAGACCGCTTGTGTCTTTTTAAATCCTTTATATTTACTCGTGGTGTCTGGTTGCTTGCTTGCTTGATTGTCTGTCGCCAAAACTTTAGATCGATCTTTAGCCCACTTCCTCGTAAGCTAGCGATCTGAAATTTTGCAGGCAGACTCGTGCCGATGATAAAAACGAAGTATCAAAATTTCAGATCGATCGCATGTATCGTCATTAAATTATTGAATTTTTAGATTAGTTTATTTATCTTTATATATCATGTTATTTTTTGAGATAGTGTCGCGGTGCGTATTATATTGAACAAACCTTTCTGTCGCGAAATAAGGTGCGTATTTTATTGACAACACTTTTTATAAACATATTCCTGATCGGTGCGCATTATATTAAACACGTTTTACGAGACAACTACAATTTTGTATTTTTGGATGTTTTTATACGCTGCGTATTATTATGAACATTCTTTTAGTTACGTCTCGTACATAAAGGATTTATAGTGAAAAACATGTTTTTTTACGTGTTTTTTTTTATTAACGCTATTTCCCATGGGATAAATTGCGTTTATATATTTCAAATGTCTGTAGAGCTTGCACATGCAACTCCTCCTGAACCATATCAGATAGAGGGTTCGGGTCTTTTCAAATATGCTAAGGAGGTCACAAGGATGTGCAACGGCAAAAATATTACCGAAAAGGTTTATTGGATTTCCTTTGAAAATAAAAAAAAATAAAAAATATCAGTATTTGGTCTATTTCTCGCCATCTATAACATCTATCGGGTTGATGAAATAAACGCCAAACGATGGCTAATAATATTTATAACAATGTTGAAGATGGAATTTTTTAACAATGTCTGATACTTCGACTAACGTAATTTTAGCAGCAATTTTTGAAATCAATTGTTTTGTTTAGATTCAAAATTATTGATTTGAAATTACTTTTAATTTAATCTAGAATAACGGCAGCCAATCTGCGGCGCGAGCCCCATGCGACTCTTCTGTGGTCACATTGCGGCTCTCAAACAATTTATGAATTTTGAACTTTGAAATAGATATATTTTAAAGGAAGTTTTTGAAAAATTGACCGAAACAAATTTTGAAAAAAAGGGGGCTTGATTTGATTTTTTTTTAATTTTGAAGGAAGATATTGGTTTCTTGTTGGTTGGTGATGTAAACTATTAAATGTTTGGTTCTGGTTTTGGTCTAATCCACATTTTGAAAGTATTGATGATTGCCATTAGTCCTACTCAAGCTAGTAACTTAGTATTTATAATTTTACATTTGATATGGAAAATAGTTGCAAGGGACGAAAATATTAAGAATTCTGCCAGAATTGGAAGAGGACTTTGCATTTATCAATATAGATGATAAGTCATCTTTTCTTCTTTTGCCAAATGCTGCTGGCAAATTCAAAAGCTTGCAATTTGAAGCGACTATTTCAAAAATTCACGAAGACTTTGCATCGCAGTATCAACTTCAATCGGAATTTTAAAAAAAAAGCTTGCTTAGTTGAAGTCTGAAATGTGTCATCAGCTGATATTACTTTCTGTTTTAATCTAAGAAGGCGTCACCTTAACTGAGGCACGTTTATCCATCGCTTGGAAAATTGCTCGTGCTAAACAACATTGTGTTGAGGGGGACAAGAAGAATAATGGGGAGTAATTTCTATATAAGATCCAAATAACTTCAAATTTTGGCAACTGATAAAACTAATTCCAAAAATGTTTGTAATCCAAAATGAAGTTCATAAACTCAAAGCATTGAGCAGTAACTGGTAACAAGCATCTGGAAGAATTTCGTTGCATTTTAACTATTTTATAACAACCAGCTTTTAAAAACACTTAGTAGTTCAAACGCTACTCTGCAGAATCAAAACAATTAATAGGCAATATAATTATAAGTCAAAAGGCATTGTGTTTATATTTATATATTTCACATACTTACATATTTGTTAATTATGGAAATGAAATTTCTTCAACATACGGTTTGGGTTAAAACAAGTGAATAATTTCGAATAAACAATATTTTTAATAAATCCCTAATGCACTTTTTCATTTCGAATATGGTCTTGAACCATAGTGCTTTAATGCGGCTCTCAACAATGTTTACAATTATCAAAATGGCCCTCAGATACTACATGTCTGGCCACCCCTGATCTAGAATGATAGTTTATGGGTTTTTCCCGCTTTGTGAATGCTTATGTTAGATTGTTGCGTGGTGTGCATTATATTGACACATTCTTGGTGTGATGTAGTGTGAGGGGATGTGACGTCATATTATGTTTACTTTCAGAATTACTTATTTGAATCGACTTTTATGTAATCTAGAATGATTTCCCTTGAATAAAAAATCGGAAATTCTTTTTGGAAATTGCGTTGAAATACTCATTCGAGTTTTTAGTACTTGTTTACAGAAAGATGTACAAAAACACAATACAGGGAGATGACAAAATAGAAATTTAAAATCTTTAAATAATTTTAATATATTGATCTATCTGAGTGGTCAATCTAATTAGATAACTCTTCAAATAATTTTAATATATCATTTCATCAGAGTGGTCAATCTAATTAGATAACCTAATTATTGCGGTCAAAGAAACTTACACTCTCCTCAATTTTTTAAAATGACATCAACTAAATTCAAACCTTGCATGGATGTTTCATCTAAAATAGACATAGTCGTGTCCCCTTCCTGGACAGTGGTGGAGAATTCGTGGAAAAGAACAGTCAAACTTAAGGAGGTGTACATAAACCTTTGCTGAAGATGCATACGCCTCGCCATATCAACTTTTCGAAGTTGAAACTAAAACCTTGCTGTAGATTTCAAGAAACGACTTTATAGTTGTCCGCGAAGTCTAGAAATAAAACCTTTGTAAATCTCTGTATCAGATAGCTCCGCAGCTGTTTCCCCGCGATCAGCTATCTGCTATGTCCATGGCGCAATGTCTAATGACACGGTTTTACATAACGCCCTCATCAGTGACAGCCCGTCACGGCAGAACAAACGGGGCTTTTGTATAATTCAGAACAATGCCCCGCTCTATAGTGTCATATGACGTGCCTCAAAGTGTCAGCCAGCAATCACCGTAACCACCTCACGGTGATGTACACAAACTTACCGTTTGATTCATGTTGGTTTTGACCACTTCATTCAAGGTGTAAAGATGTACGGCTAGAGATTATACTTGCATCAGGGGGAAGCACACATTAAGAGCATGTAAGTCACTGACCTTTTTATTTTAGTGGTTTGAAAGCTTTTAAGTCAAACGGTTATATCTAATTCAGTTTTGTGTGTGGCAATGAAATTATATTTGTTTGTTTTTTCAGTTAGGGGTCGTCCATAAAAGACGTCATGCAAATAGGGGGAGGAGGTCACCACATTTGTGACGATGCGTGACGAGGGGGGAAAGGGGGGAGTTCGAGAATTGTGATGTCACGTCAAAATACGCTACGTTAAATCAAAGTTCCACTTAAATATTCGATTTCTTACTATTTATTTTATGACGTTTTACTTGGATTCACGCAAGCTACGATATTAGAGTGCAGCCTTACACTAAATACATACTTATGACTATAAAGAGATTTGAATCATGCTCATTTCCCAATAGAAAATACCGCTTGGGGGGGGGTGTCATAGCTTTGTGACGTCATATTGGAGGGGGGTTCTAAGTTTTTGTGTCGAAGTGTGACGAGGGGTGGGGTTTGAAAATCGGACCAAATCGTGTGACGTCATTTATGAAGGCCCCTTAGCAGTAGCTTTTACACCAGAATATTATGGCTATTCAAAATATTAATTTCTTTCTTAGTTAAAAAAAGAATGTACATAGTATTATCTTGTGTAAACAAACAACTGGTTGGTTATAATTCAGATGAAGTCGTTTTTTTGTTGCTGTTGTTAATAACAACATAATTCAGACTAAAAGGAACACGACACACTGGCCTTCCAGTGTCGTTGACAATTTGAGTTGGTTTCTTAATCGTGTTTGCTGTTTCCACGCTCAATTCTTTTAAGAATAGAGATACATTTTAAAAAATTTAAAAACTCGAAAACTTGTTTAATTCCTCTAGCTATATTATTCATCGTCAGAGTTCTAGAAATAAGAAACGAGTATAACAGGAGTCAAATTTTGGGCCACACTTTTATCAATGATAAAAATTTATATTAATAGTCCATGATTGTCTCCCTGAATACGTGAGTAAAAAAGTCAATTTTAATGATGTTGATGTTGTTTCTACACTCAAGTTAACAATATTATGAAACATTAGAAATTGAAACAGCATAAAATAGAGATATAATTTTGTTTATTTTGAATTAGGTGTAAACTGACAGGTACGAAAAACATTGGATTTCATTGTAATTGTATTGTATCCCTAAAAAGGGGATCGAAGTCCAGTGGCGTGCCACTAATAGAGAAACAAAACACAGTTGTGGCGTTCTTCAGTTGTATTAAAATTGTAAAAGATAAATATAGATAAACATTAATCATTTAATTTTATAGCTATCGTAAGAATAAATTAATGCAATATTTAAAATGTATTTCTTACATGCATTTAATTTTTTGTAAAAATAATTTTAAGTAACTTAAGAGAATTTTTTAAGTAACACAAGTTAAAAATATTACACTGTATGACTGTTGGTATTGTAAATAACATTTTAAATGAATCTAAAATAAATTACATATTCTTGATTTGTCACCTAAAGATTTCAAGAACAACACAATCTTAAAATATATTATTATTAGTACCGGTGCTTTGTGGTGCAGCGATTACGTGCAATTCAATTGTAATGCATATCAGATTTTGCGATAAAAATTTTTTTTACATTTAAATTTTATTTTAAGATAAATTGTTCATTCTCACTGCCAAAATATATTGCCTGTTTGTACACCAATATGGTTGAAAGGATAATTGTAATATTTATGGATATGTGGACACAAATTATGTTATCCAATGTTTTAAAAAGAATAATTTTAAGCCTTCATTGATTATGTTCATTTACTATCGTCGTCATTTGGTATTAAAATATCTTTGATGATGGCAATCATCGTTTTTATTTCCACTTTTTTAAGTTGATAGAATGTTTGGAAAACTGCATTCTGACTTAGGCGTTAGATTTAATGAACGAGAACATTAATCATATTGTAAAATAAGCCATGGAACTTTATTAAAAAGTAAATATAGTAATAACTGTTAATACTTATGTACGTTTTGGGTTAATAATTAACTTTAACTAATGGTTTATATGAGCCCCCTTTTTTTTGTTGAAAGTTTATCAAGTCATGGATCGATTGAGGACATTTCTAAATGCAATTAAAATCGATATTGTTCCTGTAATTTGTCTTAATAATACCCATTGTTAAAAAACCATATTACATACTTAAAATGGCGGAAACGGAAGAAGAGTCACGTGAGCGATTTAGCAAATTCCTGATATTCTGCACTCACGTGAATCCCGAAGGATGCAAGAGAGGTCATAGTTCCGATATTCATTTAAAATCCTTTAACCACTGCTAACTCCAGGAATTTATCTTCCAACGTTACATACAAATCAGCCTTGGTTATGCATCCAGTACATTTCGGTGAGTCATCTTCTGTTGGAAAGTAGAACTCGAAAATATCGATTAATTTTCTCATGTTTTCAAAGATGACTTTTTGTAGATATGGAGCATCAAGCTCTTCATCGACACTATAGATAGATTTTTCTAAATTGATTAACATACTGAAACAATCTGCTGATACTCGTCTCTACATTGTTGTTTGCTTTTGTTTGTGTCCATCGATCTTGTCTTTCATTGTAAAGCATGAAGCCATCCTCCACTGCATGTAAATATTGTTCGATAGAACATCGCTGCAAATAACACCTTGAGGTGTTGGGATACCAGCATCATCTACACTTACAAAACTGAAATGAATATGCAAAGAGTGATATTTTCAAGTGAGGCTAGAACATGAAGAATATCCTGAAATTTTGTATCATTCTTTAAAAGCCCTATTAGACAATGGCGGATTAAGGGGGTGCTGATTTGGCTAAGGCCAGGGGCCCCCAATGATTTTAGGGCCCCAAACGTATTATATTGTGTAAAAAAGGTGGCTGGAACGGGTCCTAGGTTGAATTGCAGCCAGGTTCCCCGTGCAGTCTTGATCCGCCTTTGCCATTAGACCTAAATTTTTACCTAGCATATGGTTCTCCATGTTTTGTTACAAGGTTTCATACAAGTTTGGTGGTGGGGGGGGCCTTTCATTAATTTTTTTATATTATATTTTTCAAAAGAAAAGTTTTTATTTGATAAATAGTTCGTGAATGTGAACACAGAAAAGACGCATGCAGCACACGAGCAGCGGTTTGGACACTATTGTACTAAGGTATTAACAGATAATCATGTTGCAACACGAAAATACACTCCTCTTAATCATATCAAGTTTATGCATTCACAATTTATGAAACAAAATTAATACAACTCCTCGCATTCACATGATTATAATAGCATGCGTCATTTCTGTTCTTTCAATGTATGTTAAAATCTTATTAACATTCTCGCCATTGTAAATGCCTTACTTAAAAAGTATTTTATTTCTTAGAAGATTATATACATATGTCTATACATGATTAGCATTTATTTTACACAATAATTTCTTTTAATTATAATTAAGCATAATGTTATTTTATCAACAAAGAAAATATTTGTATCCAAATATTGTTGCTCTCAAGTAAAGAGGAACGCCTCTTTGGTAAAACAAACTGAAAATTTAAAATTATGTTTAAAAAATATATTTTTTAATGACATATTTTATATGAATACACAAATAAAATAAAATACAACTATTTGATTGTATTAAATAAAATGTACATTATATACTATTTCTTAAACATAAAAACCTTAATTATCTTCTGTTATGTTTAATATCATGTTTTGAATTGTTTGTCTAAACATGTGTTCTAGTGTTATGTTTGTGTAACTGTGGTTATGGAAAAATACCTTCAGTCTGTGATGCCATTTGTGTTTTCTGTACTGTGAAAGTATTTTTAAGCTTATAGTTTGTTGTTTCTTATTTATAGAGTCTGGTATTATGTTTAGTGTTATTGCTTTGTCTATATCTACCTTGTGTATTGTGCCTGCTTGTATGAATTGTTGCAGTGTGTTTTTAGTTTGTAAAATTGTATTGCATGTGAGATATACATGTTGTTCAGTCTCATCAGCTCCTGACCTACAGAGTGGACAGCCTATTCTTGCCCCTCTGTCTTTATAATTTCTTGATGAGACTGGTGTTTTATTGTAAATTAGTCTGTATGTTATTTCTTTTTCTTTATTTGGTATTTCTTTGATATGTGTATTTTTAAAAGTTTCCTCAGTGTTAGTAATTCCATAAACTTCTATTGTTCAGAGGTGTTGCTTGTCTTTTTATTAAATTTGTATATATTTCTTTGGTTGTTTTGTGTAATACTTCTTCATTACCTTTTATTGCTTTGATACATGCTGTATGAAATTGTGATTGATTTCTACCCATGTATTGTGCAGTGCTGTTATTAATTGCTATTAAATGTCCTATTCTGATTGCTAAGTAATAATGTGTGAATATATTTTCTGATTTTTAAAAAATTTGTTGTCCTATAAATTTTATTCTGAGTGCTTGTATTTTTGTTTGTATGACTTGCAAGTTTATTCCTCCATCTAGCTTGGATTGTATTAGTGTTTTATGTTTGATATTGTGTATTGTTCCTTGGAATATGTATGTAGTTATGTGTGAGTTAATTTCTTTTAAAATTATTGGTGGGGGTTCAAATATTGTTCCTGTATATATTGTTTTGGGGATGACATATGTGTTTATAATTGTGCTCCTTCCTAAAATTGTCTGTGTTGTGTATTTGTTTCTGTCAATAATTTGTTTAATTGATTGTTCAATATTCCTCCATATTTTGCCACCTACCTATCCCCATAATTTCAAATTTGTTATTTTATTTATATCTATGTATCATGTTAAATTTTTGAGATAGAGTGTCGCGGTGCGTATTATATTGAACGACCTTTTTATGAATACTTTCCTGTTTCGCGATTTGGTGCGTATTATATTGACAATATCTATCTATTTTTTATAAACATATTCCCGATCGGTGCGCATTATATTAAACACGTTTTACGAGACATAACTAAATTTTTGTATTTTTGGATTGTCTTGCGCTGCTTATTATAATGAACATTCTTTTAGTTATGTCTCGTACATAAAGGATTTATAGTTAAAAATTTGCTTTTTACGGATTCTTTTTATTTATATTTCAGCTTTGCTTAACATGCAGTTCTTCTTAAAGCGGATAATTTTTCCCAATTGGTTAAATTTTTTTTTCTGTAGCAGGGTTGGCAAGACTAACTATAAAGGGGAGGAATTTTAAAAGTGATGGACATTTTGGGGTAGTATTTAACAGGCAATTTGACTAGCATTGCTTAGTACTATAAGTTATGAGAGCAATTTTAAGCTCTCCAAATATATATATGCAAATTAGTCATATGCGGAAAATAAAAAGTAAAATAATTTGTATTAAGTTATTTTTAGAGCAAATTTTAAAAATATTTTTAGTCAAAGTTTTCAAATATATTTCAACCATTCTTCCTACCAACTCGTCGTTAAAAGTTTTAAACAATCCCTTCAAGTTTAAAATTAATTCTTTCTCGTACTCCTGCCTTCTCGGTCTTAAGTGTAGGTACTTCTCAATTGGCTTGCGAAACAACTCTACGACTTTAATTACCGGACATCATGCCCACGAAGAGGTCCCAAAAACAAGATCGAGCCGTGTGGCGAATGTCCACCAACATATTTTGTCGTCGGAATCACGAGGTCTAGTCATAGGGAGCGTGCATGTTGGTGAAATGAATAGCGGGTGCGGCACAAATCTGTTCCCGATGTCAAAGTCAGATTCACACATCCTCGACTGTTACAAACAATGGTCATCTGGCGAACTTGTTGCATGCTTTAAGCCGGACCGGTTCTGGGAGCTAGAGAAGTGCGCAGGTCTCGACAAAAAAATCACGTTCGTCGTGAAGAATCTAAAAATTTGGGAGCCATGGAATTACCAGGATTTAACCAATTTCACGAAATAATGAATCGCAACTTAACGTGAACTATATATGCGTTATAAAAAAATGATTAATCCTAATCGATTACGATTTCATTTTTTCTATTAATCGAACAAATTTGTTTAATTTTGAAAGACGTCTAAGATGACTAGGGCATTAAAAGAATGAGCCCGGGTCCTATCCCCAAGGACCTCCTATATGGAGAACTGGCATCGGGAAAGAGGAAGACAGGTCGTCCACGTCTCCGATTTAAAGATGTCTGCCAGAGAGACATGAAAGTACCCAGAATAAACACAAGTGACTGGGAATGCAAAGCAGAAGACGGATCTACGTGGCGGACAGTTGTCCAAAAGGGCGTCATAGTAGACGAGGAACGAAGAATGGAGAAGGCTACAGACAGAAGAGCTCGGAGAAAGGACCAAACATTGGTAAGCAACAGAACTCATGTGCAAAAGCTGTGGTAAAGACTGTCACTCAAGAATAGGACTTATATATATATATATATATATATATATATATATATATATATATATATATATATATATATATATATATATATTAGGGCTGCATAAATTAATGATTATTCAAATTCAATTAAAGTTTAAGAAAATATTTTCTAATTTTGTTTCTTCAATTTATTAATAATTTATATATTTTTGTTGCTTGCATACTTTTCCCTCGTCTTTAAATTATTTATTTAGACATGCATACCTAAACAAAAAGGTTTTTCTTCCTTATTTCTTGCATAGCAGAACGAATTTGCTGTGTTACGTCACAAAATTTGAGAGCCATGGAATTACCGCGACTTAGCCGATTTCCCAAAATAATGAATCGGAACTTCACGAGATCTATATATGTGTTATAAAAATATAATTAATCGGAATTAATCGATTAAATTTTTCCCAATTATTCTAACAAAATATTTTTTAATTAATACCAGCCCTAGTTTTAAATAATGTTTCCGGATTTTATTGCTTTTAAGATATGTGCAGTAAAAACAATCATATAGTTATTTCGTGTTCCAATTGCCATAATAATTTTCTTTAAGAAAGATTAATTGATTTCAAGCAAAATCCTCTTTTCTCTAAGATATGGACATGTATATTTATTTTTCAGTGATTTGAAATTTTACTGTATTAAATGGTAATTTACTGTTTAATACAAAATATTCATTTCCTTGAGACGTTATAGTTTTAAATGGTCATGTATGTTTAAATTTTTTCCCGGGGTAATCATTCACTTGAATAGCAAAATTTATAACATGGGTTATTTAATTTAAATAAGAGTAAATTAAGATTATTTGTTAGGGTGTTTAATCATATTAGAAATCGTACGATGATGTCTACCTTGAATGATTGAACTACATGTTGAAGAAAATCAGAAGCCCCGAGCCTAATGCTCTTCATGGGTCTTCCTGGAAGAACCTCCCAGCATCTGGCCCCCTCCCCCAGAAAGGGACGTAACAGCTGGGACCCCCCCTCCCCGGAGAGGTCGCTTCTGAAGCGGCCACCTGGGCATCAAGAACAAAGAGTCGAGGATGCCTCCCACTAAGTTTGACCTCACAAGGAGGGGTGGAATTTCCTTACTACGACCCGCTACCACTTTGGCGCCACCCCGGCAAAGCATACGGATCTCAATGGTTAGGACCGCCGCTATGCGGAGGATCATCAATGACCTACCTAGGGTGCAACCCCCACTGTAAGGTTTCCCAAGAGCTGGCGTCCGCTGCGTTCTTCGTGGTTCCTTTTGCTAATCCGTACTGGCGCTCACGGCCCTAAACCGGCACCGCTCAATGGCGTTGCTAGTAAAATGAGGGTGGGACGAAACGGTCGCTTCGGATTTACCCGACACTCAACGGGTACTTTGGTTCTCATCATCGACAATGCATTTAAGATGCCTTGTCTAAGATCAGTACAGCGACTGTAGTCATATGTAACTAGCACCTAACACCTAACATATCGGACTTCGGCATTGCCTGCCAGGAGTTGTCGGTTTCATGTCGCAGGCGACGCGGTCAAGTTCGCGACCCGCGACCTTACACGTCCGCCGAGCCCCGTAGAGGCCACCCTTTCGCGAATGAATGATTAAACAGTTTTGCTCTCTGAATCTATTTCATATACCATTCCCGTTTTTTATCATTCCAAACATTCCAGAACAAATTCATATACAAAGACGTTTCGTCTTCATGGCGGATGGTTTTCCTTACAGCACTAAAATCAATGTTTCCTCTAAGGTTCGTTGGTCTGTCTGGAAAATAAAAAATCTCTTGTGCACAGTTGCGCAGCGTCCATTGTCATCCAAAATTGAATACGCCTAAAAAAAACAGATGTTTTATTTTCCTGATGAAAATTTGATGCGCTGTAACTCTAAACTGCTTGAATGGAACATCTATTCTAATACGTTTAACGGTTTAACGTGTCAGTCGTGCGTTGTCAATATTTTAGGTATAAGCACGTCTTGTTCAATTTACAAAAGCTATATAACTATAATGATTATACGCGTAATTGTTTGTCTATCTACGACATAAGTCACATGCGTGTCTTTATAGCCAATAAGCTAGAATAAATTCTCCACAGTGGAGTAAAGATCTAAATTTTGGGACTACTGTTTTTTGTTGTTGTTGTATTCAATCCTTTGATTCCTAACGTCATTGCATCCCGCCTGTCAAATATAGGGGGCAAAACACGCTCCCAAATGTTCTATGGTAACTTGAATTTGGCAGCCAGCATAAGCTATCGTCTTAAAACTGAGTGATATAAATAACGGGATTTTACGTGATGCTTTTCCCAGTGGCTAAATTGTCTGCTTTTCACAGTAGCTAAAATTGTCTGCTATTAGTGCGTTAAACTGATGGCATTGTTTATCTCCATCCAAGCCTATCAGCTCTCATAAGAGTGAAAAACTTTTTTAAGGGAAAATATACCCATTTAATTTAGATATTTTATGAAATAAATCTACTTTGATGATTGCCCCCCCCAAAAAAAAATAATAATATATTCTTTGTTATTTCCGTTGATTAAATCATCTCTCGGCTATTGTGTCATCCTACGATGACAAGAGTAACTCCATAAGTTGAATCATTAGACATAGAAACACTAGAGGATAGAAGAACATAGATCAACGCATTATTTTAGAGAGTATGTCAGTGAATCTGTTAAACTGTGTTGGTGTCGTAGAGTCCGACATAAATGTTGGTAAATGTTGTTGTCTTTAGGAATCGCATTTAGCAGAGATTTAAAGATTTGTAACGTCAATTTTAAAGGCTTGTTTTATGAAAAATTTATTTTCTTTAAAAAAATAAAAATATTCTTAATTTTTTAAAAAAATAGATGTTGCATTTAGCTTCAAAATGTATGTTGGTACTCTACATCAGTACTTCTAACACATTTTAGAACGGTTGACCGGCAGGAACTTCTACATTGCACCATGGACCAGTGCACTATTTTTCATGCACAAACGTGGTACCGACATGTGCCTAGACGCCCCCCCCCCACCAAATACCCTGCAGCTTTAAATTATTTGGCATTAATTCGGTTTGTTATATGCTAAATGTCATCCATCATTTTTGAAAATAATAATCACTGTCTTCACTGGTCTTTATGGTCTTGAGTGAAAACTTCTTTAATTCACCTAACTATGTTCTTCATCGTCAGAGTTCGAAAAAATATTGCTTGAGAAAAAAAGGAGTCAAATGTGGGGCCACACTTTTATGAAAGATAAAAGAAAATTATATTAATAGTCAATGATTGTCTCCCTGATTGTTTCAGTAACAAAGTCAATTTTAATTATGTTGATTTTGTTTCTAAGTTCAAGTTAAAAAACTTATGAAACATTCGAATTCGAAGCATAGCATAAAACAGAGACGTGATTTTGATTATTTTGTATTCGTTGTGAACCTATATATACGAGAAGCATTGCATTTCATTGTCATTGTATCCCTAATAAAGGGATCGAAGTCAAGTGGCGTGCCACTTTAATAAACAAAGGTGATTAAAACAATTCAGCTTTGGTGTTGAAATAGTTAAAAATAAATATTGGTAAACAATAATCAATTAATTTATATAGCTTTCGTAAGTATAAATGAATGCAGTATTTAAAATGTATTTCTTATATGCATTTAATTTTTTTGGAAAAATAATTTTAAGTTACTTAAAATAATTTTTTAAGTAACACAAGTTAATAATATGTCTGTTATTGTTGTAAATAAAATTTCAAATGAATTTAAAAGAAAATAAAAATTCTTAATTTGTCACCTACATTTTTCAAGAACAACACAATTTTAAAATATATTAGTACCGGTGCTTTGTGGTGCAGCGATTACGGGCAATTCAATCGTAATGCACATCAGATGTTACAATAAAAAAGGTTTACATTTAACATTTATTTTAAGAATATAGAAAACCCATCAAAAATGACGCAATCTTTTTGGTTTTAGTTCAATATAAAATTACTGCTGTAAAATTAATCGTAAATTTTAATATGTAATAGCAACGATTCGTAACAGTGTTATATAAACATACAGATTTAGACTTACATTAAATTATTCAAGCAAATCATACTTTAAACCGTAACGGTTTTTTAAAATTTGAAATCAAGATGTGATAGAAAGAAAGAGTAGATGTTGAAAAGAGATATAAAAACAAAATCGATCGCAGCCCCACCTAACAGCACTATAAAACAAAATCGATCGCAGCGCCACCTAACAGCATTACATGACGGTAATTATGTATTTTGAATTTTATTAGATTCATTTATTATCATATTAAACATTTTTATGCGGAACGTTCGAAAAGTGTTATTTTTGGTACAGTAATTTGGTGCGCTGTTTCTAAAATTAGAAATTAGCATTACATTACAACCATACAGACGAAGGGAATTATGTATATTGATAACCTGTTGTTTCTCACTGCCAAAATATATTGTCTGTTTGTACACCAATATAGTTGAAAGTATAAATGTAATATTTATGAATATTTGGAAACAAATTATGTCATTCAACATTTTTAAAAAGAATAATCTTAATCCTTCATTGATTGTTCATTTACTATCGTCGTCATTTCGTATTAAAATATCTTGATGATGGCAATTATCGTTTAATTTTCCACTTTTTTAAGGTGATAGAATTTTTTGAAAACTTTATTCTGACTTAGGTGTTAGTATTTAATGAACGACAACATTAAACATAATGAAAAAAAAGTCATGGAACTTTATTAAAAAGTAATATTTTACTGTTAATACTTATGTACGTCTTTGGTAATAAATTAACTTTAACTAATGGTTTATATGAGCCTACTTATTTTTTGAAAGTTTATCAAGTCATGGCTCGAATGAGGACATTTCTAAATGCAATTAACATCGATATTGTTCCTGTACTTTGTCTTAATAATGCCCATTGTAAAAAAAACCAGTATTACATACTTAAAATGGCGGAAACGGAAGAAGAGTCATGTGAGCGATTTCAGTTAATTTCTGATATTCTGCACTCACGTGAATCCCAAAGGATGCAAGAGATGTCATAGTTCCGATATTCATTTAAAATCATTTAACCACTGCTAAGTCCAGGAATTTATCTTCCAACGTTACATACAAATCAGCCTTGGTTATGCATCCAGTACCTTTCGGTGAGTCATCTTCTGTTGGAAATTAGAAACTCGAAAAGATCGATTATTTTCTCAAGTTTTCAATGATGACTTTTTGTAGAGATGGAGCATCAAGCTCTCCATCGGCACTATAGATAGATTTGTTTCTAAATAGATAAACATATTGAAACAATCTGCTGATACTCGTCTCTACATTGCTGTTGCTTTCGTTTGTGTCCATCGATCTTGTCTGTCATTGTAAAGCATGAAGCCATCCTTCACTGCATGTAAATATTGTTCGATAGAGCATCGCTGCAAATAACATCTTGAGGTGTTGGGATACCAGCATCATACACACTTATATAACTGAAATGAATATGCAAATAGTGATATTTTCAAGTGGGCTTGAATAAATTCGTTTTCGCTAATGAAGTTTCGGTTTCATTTAAGTTTCCATCATCTAATTGTGAAGAAGAGTCAGAATTTGTTTGATGCTCAGCATTCATATTTCTTCTCTTTATAAAAATATCCATCGGTCCTCTCTTTTCCATATATAGTTGGGTTTTAATATAATAGATCTTTTCGGTTTCAAATATCAACTTCAATCTCTCTATTAATATTTTTGAAGTTTAAAAAAAAAGTTTTATATTCGATTTGTATAATTTTAAAACACACATGTATGCAAATCTATTGCCTTAGGGACATCTATATACATATAAGACGCATTTGTTGTCTGTCTGTCGTCTGGATGTTCCCTATTAACTCAAGATCTAGAAAATCAAATAACGTGAAATTTGGTACACGTACACAAAATTAATTCGGATAGGTTATTAAACAGGTTTCGTTCCATATATATAAGATACTGGGGGCCGGGAGATTAAAATGTAGTTTTTTCCTAATATGAGCTATATAAAATAGTTTATGCTGCGGCGCCGTGGCGCCTGCTGCGCCCCTTTTTTTAAGGGTGCCTATGGCGCCCACCTTTTTCAAAAGCCCAACTAACTTATCCTTGTATGATAATTACTGTATATTAAACTTTGTTAAATGTACACAAAGTATTTTATAATCGTTTTTTTTTGCAAAAGCCCAAGAAACTTATCCTTGTATAATAATTACAAAATATTCCTCAAATGTACACGAAGTATGAATATAAATGTTTTTTACAGTGCTAATCACCACATGATTTTTAAAGTAATTTTAGAAAGCAGCGCACCAATTTACTGCACCAAAAAAATAACTATTTGTGTCAATCAGCACCGCTTACAACACAAAATATAAAAAATGCAGAGTGATGTCCCTTAGCGTTAGGCATCAGCGATAATTGAGCGTAAATATATATATGACTAGTTTGCGCAGCGGCGCCGTGGCGCCTACGGCGCCCACTTTTTTCAAAAGCCCAACAAACTTGTCCTTGTATGATAGATACGTAATATTAAAATACCTTACATGTGCACAAAGTAATTTTAAATTGAGGTTGTAGGTCAAAAGCCCAAGTAACTTATCTTTGTATGATAAATACGAAATATTCCTGAAATGTACACGAAGTATTTATATAATTTATATAATAATTTTTACAGTGCTAATCACCACACGATTTTTTAACTAATTTTAGAAAGCAGCGCACCAAATTACTGCACCAAAAAATAACTATTTGAGTTAATCAGCACTGCTTACAACACAAAATTTTTAAAAAGCAGAGTGATGTCCCTTAGCGTTAGGCATCATTCATAATTGAGCGTAAATATATATATGACTAGGTTGTACAGCGGCGCCCACTTTTTTTAGGGCGCCTACGGCGCCAAACATTTTCAAAAGCCCAAGTAACTTATCTTTGCATGACAAATACGAAATAGTCCTGAAATGTAAACAAAGTATTTTATAATAGGGGCTGTAGGGTGCCTACGGCGCTCACTTTTTCTGTCAAAAGCCTAAGTAACTTATCCTTGTTTGATAAATACGAAGTATTAAACTTCCTGAAATGTACAAAACGTATTTTATTATTAACAATTCTCAAATCCTCTTTTTACATCGTTACATTTTCCAAAATTAAAATATGAGCTCAAATATTGACTTTATATATCTTTTTACGGCGAGAAATTTTAGAAAGCAGCGCACCAAATTACTGCAACAAAAAATAAATATTTCAGTCAATCAGCACTGCTTACAACACAAAATTTTAAAAAAGCAGAGTCATGTCCCTTAGCGTTAGGCATCAGTGATAATTGAGCGTAAATATAAATATAACTAGGTTGTGCTGCGGCGCTTTGGCGCCCACTTTTTTTAGGGCATCTACGGCGCCCACCTTTTTCAAAAGTCCAACTAACTTGTCCTTGTATGATAAATACGTAATATTAAACTTCCTGAAATGTACGCAAAGTATTTTATAGTAAGGGCCTACGGCGCCCACTTTTTTTTTGGTCAATAGCGTAAGTAAGTAGTATCCATGTTTTAGTAGCGTCACGGACAGGACAGACGGGACGTGCAGTAAAAAAATCGTGTGGTGATTAGCACTGTAAAAAAATATAAATACTTTGTGTACATTTCAGGAATATTTCGTCTTTATCATACACTAATTTTAGAAAGCAGCGCACCAAATTACTGCACCAAAACAAAAAACTATTTGAGTCAGTCAGCACTGTTTGAGTTTTAAAAATGTTATATAAATACTTTGTGTACATTTCAGGAATATTTCGTATTTATCATACACTAATTTTAGAAAGCAGCGAACCAAATTACTGCAACACAAAAAAAAACTCTCTGAGTCAGTTAGCATTGTTTGAGTCTATGTTTAATGTCCTCTAGCGTTAGGCATCAGTGATAATTGTGCGTAAATATATATATATATATATATATGAGCTATATAAAATGTAAATTATTGATAATTAAAATGTAAAATAATAAACATTTTGGTGTCGAGATTAACAAGATGGCATTTATTGCCATAAAATAATGTGACGTGACGTCATAGTTTGAGTTCATATTAATTTGTAAATAGGAAACAAAGTAAAAAGAAAAAGAGCAGTGGTTATTTTAATGTAATTTTTTTAATGTTAATATTCCGCTGTGTGTGTGTTTTTTTATGTTGCGCCTCTAACAAGATTACGTAGAGTAATTTACCACCTCGCGAACGCCATACGCTAAAAATAGCACCATTTTTGGCTTTCATTACCTAGTTTCTAAACCGTTCGACACAGGGTAAAAACGAAAGTACCTACAAGTAGTATGACAACAAGGCTACTATAATGAGACAGCATTCTTGTATTACTACGCGGGGTTAGAGTGTAAAGTCCAATTTTAGCTGACCCAGTTAGCTACCGCCTGCCGAACACTTTTTTGCTTAATTTACTTCAAAGCAGACACTTTTACCTCAAAGCAGACACATAACCAAAATCATCAAAGAATCAATTTTTAGTTAATGGAGTCAACAAATAACACTGGAGATGTCAATAATAATGTAATAAACGTTTATTAAAGAAATTAGATCCCGAATAACTTAGATCTATATATACAAAATAATACTATAGGTAGATCTATAATCTATAGTCTAGTCAGGGCAGCAAACAGTGCACACAAAAGTGCCTTGTTTCAAAGATGCACAATTTTGCGTGCACTGTGCATGCCACCAGCCATCACACACATCACATTGGACCCAAACCTCTGCCCCTCCCCCTTTTTTGCACCCATGACACATTCCTTCCAACAAGAGATCCTCTTCTTTATCTAAAGTATCGTCATCTGCAGCCATGTCAAGCTCCATTGTTTGAACCAACTGTGAGTCCTCACTGCTGCTATCAGATAGATCTATTACTGGATACTTCTTTACTTTCTTGGACTCCACAATTTTCATTTTTTAATCTGCTCTTCTTCTCTCTTGCGTCTTTTTTCTTCCCTTTCTTGCTCTCTTGTCCTTTTTGTAGCCTCTTTTTGTGCATCCTTTATCTTTTTGCTTTCTTCCCTCTCGATCTTTCTTTTCAGTTTATTTTTTTCTATTTCTTCCTTGTCTGCTATTTTCTTTTTAATGCTTCTCTAAACTCTTCTCCACTGACCAAGTTTGGCATGGTTGGAGCATTTGCTGTTTTCTTCTTGTTTTTATTCCTTCTAACAAAAGCAGGCAGCTTCAAAATGTCATCTACTGTCAAGTTAGCTTTGAGTACTTTGACTGTGCAGTTTTTGGGTTCTTCTAGACTGCACGTTTCTATTAGCCCCACAGCTAAGGCTTGAACTTGTTCTCTTCTTCCTCTTTGCTAAGGTTGTCTCCTGCAGTAGAACTTGTCATTGTCAGTTGACAAAAAAATTTTATTAAATTGGTTGCGACTCATTTCATCATATAAAATGTTTGAATAGTCATGGAGTGCTTTAAGTTGTGCAGCAGACAAATTGAACTTTGGTGGTGATGATGCAGGTAATGATTCTGGTTGGGAATATTTGTAAATGATAGACTTATTTTCATTCTCAAATGGGCTGTTTTCCTGTATAATGGGCTGGGTCTCTATGACTACTTGTGTTTCATTCGCAATTGGTTGTGTCTCAATGAGTGCCTGTGTGTAAGATTCGATTGGCTGTGTTTCAGTGGTTGCTGCTGTGTCGGATTCTATGTGTTGTGCCTCGATGATTGCTTAGTTATCGTTGGGACTCAATCAATTTGTTGTCATTTATGCTGTGCAGGTGGTTTAGCTTAATTTTCCTACATGAAAAAGTGTTCGCAACGAAGTAATATCCTACAATAAAACAAATATACTTCAACGCGAACATGCCCTCAAAACGAACACTACTATTTTCAAATAACACTAGAGGCCAAGAGCTAGACCCTTATTTAACTAAATTTTTTCTGCAGAATAAAAGTGTTCGGTACGAAGTAAAATCCAACTTTAAACTTACTTCGTCGCGAACACCCCTTCGAAACGAACATTGCTATTAAATAGCATTGTAAAGTATAACAGCGTGGTTACTGGCCTATTTGTAAGTGATGATGCAATACCAAACACGTGTGTTTTCCAAAGCGAACAGGAAAAGTAGTCTTAACCCGGAAATCAACTCCGTTCTTCCTAGGGACGCTGACAGCATGCATGGCGCAAGGATCAAAATGTTGACACACATTTACTCACAAAATAGTCCGTCCCGGCAAACGAAACGATGAAAATGATATTGAAAACAGAACTACTTTCGACTTACGGGTGTTCGTTTTCGTGTTAGACGGAAAATAAAAATACAGAGAACGCTTTATGAAATAGTGTTCGCTACGACATAGCGTTCGCGAGGCGGTAACTTACTCTATATATTTTTTTTAAAAATTGTTTGCAAATCACATCTTTTTTTCTTAAACACTGTTTCTTTTATATATTTTCTATATGTATTTTATCCAGTCGTTCGATCAAGATCCCTCCGACCGACAGTACGGTACAGCCTTAATAATATCGTCCATCCCTGGGTGGCATAAACACTATAGCTTAGCAACTGTGTTTAAACTTTTTGCATAACTTAAACTAAACCAGCAGGGTAAATTTTAAGCTCAAACCTTGCGTTTCGAAATGTTTATTTAAAACAAATAAACCCCATACACAGCTGACATAAACATAAATCTCTATATATTAAAAGGGAAAGGTTCTTAAACACTTTTCATTCCATATATATAAGATACTGGGACCGGGGCCAGAAATGTAGTTTTTTCTTTATATGAGCAATATAAAAATAAAAATATTTTAAAAATGTCCTATTTCCCGTGCAGATAGAAGCATTAAACTTTCGGTGGTTGTTAAGTAACATTCGGCGATGGTAATAGGTAAAAACAAATATATAAAATTATCATTTACTGGGGGACGGGGGCCCAAATGTAGATTTTTTTCCTTATATTTAAAAATGACTCAACACTAATTCTCCAACTTCCCGTGAAGGTAGAAGCATGAAATTTTGTGAACTTGCTCAATACACTATGAGCACGATAATTGGTGAAAAAGAATGTAAACATTTCCACTTATGGGTGGCCGGGGGCCCAAATATCGTTTTTTTCCATATATGGGCTATATAAAACTGAATCAACACCAATTCCTCATATTCCCGTGTAGGTAGAAGCATGCATATTTGGAAAGTCGTTGAGTACCCTCCCGCAATGGTAACAGTCGAAAAAAATATATAGTTTCCTTCTTAAATGAGCAATATAAATCAGGCTCATCATTAAATCTCCCAATTTCCTGTGTAGGTAAAAGCATGAAACTTTGTGAAGTTGTTATGTACTCTCCCAAAATGTAAACTGGCGAAACATTAATAAAAATTAATTAGTCAGTCAGAGGTCTGAATGTAGATTTTTTTTCATATTTAAAACTGAATCATCAATAATTCTCAACCTTTACGTGTAAGTAGAAGAATGAAACTTTGGGAAGTTTTTGAGTACCCTCGCGCGATGGTAACATGCGAAAAAAATTATAAAATTATCAATCAAGTTTGGGCCTTGGGCCTAAATGTAGGTTTTTTTCTTATATGAGCTATATAAAACAGACTTATTATTAAATATCCAATTTCCCGTGTACGTAGGAGCATGAAACTTTGGGAAGTTGTTGAGTACTCTCCCGCAATGATAACATACGAAAAAATTAAATTATCAGCTCCATAGGATGCAAATAAACAGTTTTGTACGCTTCTACAGAAAAACTTATTTTAAAACAGGGAAAATCCCGGTACTTGCCCCTAGTATCTATAATAATTATGTGCTATATTTTTTTTCCTGCTTTTTTGGAGTAGATTGAAGTGAACTAATCACCAAAATTTGGGGAATCTCTTTTATCCCCGATGTTCTGTGATTATGACTTCCAATTGAAATAAATGCAGACTAATTTTCGTTAAGAATTTAAATGAATTAATTCATGAAAAAACAATTGGTGACATGACCAGAGCTAAATTTTAATTTTTTACTAAAACGATTCATAAAAATTTATAATATTACCTAAAATTTACTAAATATTTCATTTATTTCAATAAGAATTAATAATATGTTACTTGAAATGTAGTTTGCTATTTTCAGACGAACATTTCACCAAGGTATAACAGTAGACGGCAGGTTCCGAATGCTGATTTAATAAATCTTAAAGTTCTAGTTTTTAATGTGTGGTTCAGTTCAAAACTGGCATCTATTTCAAATTAACACCACCAAAAAAATGTAAATTATTTTTACTTACTTTTATTTCTTTCATTTTATATGCTAATTTTTTTTCAAATGACGTATTTTTAAGGTTAGTAACAGTGGCTGAAAATGGAAAATTATAATTATTTTTTATCTTTCCTTTCTTCATAATTTCTATGGACCGGCAGCTGATGGTGCGCGGACAGGCTCCGGTCCGCGGACCACCACTTTAAGTAGAACTCCTATACAGGTATGTTTTCAAATTTTAGAGCATACACAACCAATTCATCTCTAAACTGATTCAACAACATTAACAAGCCAGATAAAGACAAAGTACATTTGACTTTTTTTCTAATTTATTTTTCAGTTGTCAAAACAAAGTCTTTAATTTTTCAATTTCTTGTTACCTACAGCTTAAAAAAAAACATGAATTTCCTCTCTAAATGTTACAGCGTTGTCTGTGTAACAATTTCTGGACTAAATTCCGCTTGTCGCTATACTCCCGTCACTTTTGGTTGTCTGTGGCCGTTTGGACGAAGCCGTTCCTTCCGTGGTTTCCTTGCTGCAAGAATTCGACCTTGAGCGCATCTCCACAACTCGCCAGCGGGTCCACAGTTCAGTGTAGTAGGTCCTGGCCCGCTTATTGACTACGACGCTGTAAAAGAACATCACCACGTGGAGTCCTATCAGAGCCGTGATGACGTAACTGAAATACTCACTGCGCACCAGATCGTACAGGTAAATCAGCAGCCACATCAGCCCCGTCACAATGGAGAGATGCGCGACCGCCGTCATCCCAATCCTGCTGTGAGCGTTTGAGAACCCCTTTGCGAAGTTCCTGTCTCTCAACTTTAACATAGTTACCCCCATCAACAGAACATTGACGCACACAATAACGCCGATCGGGATTACAAATGTTACGATCCTCGCTATCGACGCGTTAACAAAGCAGAGACTAGGGCAGCCGTAACCAATGTTATCCCTCAGCGTCACATTGGCCACGATGTTCGCTACGACTATAACTGTGGGTCCCAAGAACATGTAGAGCGTGGCGAGGACAATTGGTTTCGAAGACAAGAAGAACACTCTGGAGGACAATTGGAAACAAAGCTTGTAGAACCTTTCCACAGTGCAAGCGTTCATCGATGAGACACGAACACGGCGGTGAGCCAAGAGAAATGGATCACAAGGCCGAAGACCGCACAGGCGCGAGGGCTCTCGTACTGCTCCAAGTGGAACTCGTAGAAGGATTGTTCGACTACAAGACACACGATTAGCGTCATCATGTTTTGGCCACCCCATGCGCTCTGCGGCTTGAACAGGATGTACGTGGTCAAGGTCAGGATGAGACACGTGACAGATATACACGTGCTGATCATGGACACGAGCCCGTTGATGGTCCAAGTATCTAAGGTACCACTCTGAACATCACATGTCGTGTGATGATCCTTGTTTGATTGAGTAAGGTTAAAGTAATCTCCCAAGCAGATACGAACTAACGATGAGTTATAGAAATGAAGTATTGATGGCTCAACTTTCTCCTTATTGGGTATAAATTCATAAACGTCACACATTTCCCTAAAAAAAGCTTCGTGGGACTTGGATGACGCTACATTTGTTGATTTCAGAACATTCAATGTAGTAGACATTCATAAAATCCAAATGTATATCTATGCCCCCAAATGGGCTGATATTTTGAAAGAATATTGATTCATTCTTTGGACACGGCAATTGCTGAACGGTGTAAGGCCTGCACTGGTCGATGAACGTAAACTTCGAAATGTTCCGTGTGTAATTAAAACTTTCTTCGAAAACCTTAAAAAGGCCTTGATCTATTTCATTAATATTTTGTTCTAGATCTTCTAGAGTTCCTTCATTTATGACATTCATTTCCCAGAATATGGAGATTTTTGTATTGTTTGGACACCACTGAGAGATGTGGAATAAGTGTTTTGGCTTCCACCTTAAATTCTTATGTACGTTATAGATGAATCTGTCCATTGAGGGGGGGGGGTCATCGGCCTGTTCATTTCTACGTCGACCAGGACGCACGCGTGGTAGTCCAAGAAATTGGAAGGGACAAAACTCTTACACGTGCCTTTAGCTGATAGGGTCTTGCCCTACGTACACATCGGTTGGCGGCATTCACATTGGGGAGTGTACATTGCAAACAAAAAGCAGCTCTGTTTAATTATTTATAGTTAAAGTTTAAAAAACAAAATTTAACAATATCTGTTTCTTTTCATTTGTGTAAGTGACTTTAAAAGCAATCTAAGGATATAAAATTGTAAATGGAAATAACAAAAATTTTAGTAATTATTATCTATTGATAGATGGTAAAAAATTTAAATATTATTTATAGTTAATGATATAATATCTTTATAAAAGAATAATCCTTGCTCTGTTACACGAATGTATAAGATTATAACAATTGAAATAATGGTGTTAATGAGAAACCATGTGTAAGTTAGTTTCAGTATTTATATACATTTGACATGTGTATAAACGAAACCAAGAAATTATCATTAAACATGGTATATTGTTGTATATTTGAAAAATTTAAATGCAAATACAAGCTTCCATGATTACCGCTACTTTTTAAAAATATGAATTAACTTACACATTAATTTTTTATTAAATTTTTATTTTAAAAAAGTGTAATGTAAGTGTTTTCTTTATTTTTTAAAGAAGAAGATATTGTAATTTTTTAATCGGTGCCACATCCAAACTGGAGAGGTTCCGACTTCTCATGACGTCAGTTGGGTCATCCCATACGGGCTGCGAGCTGTCATGGGTCCCAAAGGCGGAGTCCCACTCCAGGGTCTGACACTTCGTGGAGCCGGACATTATCAGCACGTGCAACGTCACCGGCAACTGGACGCGCTACAATGAGAGGGTGCAACGCGCGTGCGCCATGTACAGGTTGGTTTTTCTGTTCAAGTACAGGAACATGTTCTGTTTCATCTGCAACTCGGGGGATGAGATTGACTCGGCGGATCAACTGTACTTTTTCCTCTCCACCAAGAGGAACTAGCAGACGGGGATACCCCCAGACTATCCCTTCCGAGGGGATCGTCTGGGCAACGTAGGGCATGTTCAAAGATGATCCAGGTTGCCTCTCAGTTTGTACCGCCCAAAAGGGTGGTGGTGGAATTTCCTACATTGACCCGCTACAACTGTGGCGCCACCGCGGCCCAGCGTACGGGTCTCTATACAACATCATTGTAGCCCACCGTACAGGGTGCGGGTAACCGCTGTAGCCAACCACATAGTTTTGAGTCAGGGCACCCATATTGGGTATTTTTCCTCAGAGCTGATATCCACCGAGTTCTTCAAGGCACTTTTCTAAATCGTACGAGCACTGCTACCCTTAAACAGTGCTGCTAAATATAAAAGCCTAGTCATTTATATTGAACGTTTGTAAGCAGCGCAACAGGAGATACGAGATTGCATTGTTCATGTGTATTTTGTTTATTGCTTAGTCATATATATATCAGTATTTATAAACATTTTTAAAACACTTTATTTAAAGTTTGGCTGATCCTGACACTACATTCATTAATTTATGTTCAGTTAATTAAATATAGGAATCGAAGTAGTTTTTTTTCATTTGTATAATGGGCAAAATTTGAAATGTTACTTTTGCTATTACCTTGAAAACCTAAAATGTCTACTTTTAATTTCCAAGCACTCCTATTATACTTTACACTAACTCTCTAAACACATAAGGGCTAGATTGCACGTACCTGTAAGTGATGCCACTGGCAAGGGACGAGACGGGGAGAGACTGCTGAGGGTCAGTGACATCAGGGTGTTGGCATCTGTCCGAGACATGGCGAGAATTGACGGGTGCAGTGTCGTCAGTGACCCCGTCCTTGTTATCAAATGTTCGATCTGCGCACTTGACCACAACGTTGGTGACCTTTGACCTGCCATGATAAATCAATGGGTTTTTTTTAGTATTCGTTGTACTTTTGAAATTTGTTTCTAGTGATGGCTCTCAACAAAAACTGATCCCTGTTTTTTTTGTACATGAGTAATTGTTTTAATTAGATTCCTCATTATTTAATGGCTTCGTATTAATAATACATTGGGGCGTTATCAGTCGCGGTCCACTTTGCTAAGCAACCAAAGTTCATACCATAACACGAAACTGACATTGAAAACATACGGTATACGACTGTGACACCTTTTAGGAATGGTTGTTGCATTTTGTAGATGTGAGAATTTTAAAAATATTTCATTTGAAAAACGAATCATTTTTGTTCTATATTCTATTTTAATCTCAGTTGTTAAAAGAATTTCTCCCCATCCCCAAGCAATTGAAACTATTCTCACGTGTCTTTAAAAAAAAATTACTTTGCTTAGAGTTTGAAAAAATGCATGTTTATGTAATATCTCATTTTCTTGAGTAATTTCTTTTTTACAATTAAATTTCGTAACATGATCCCTAACCTTCCATGGACCACAGGTTGGACGACAATGCATTGTGTACCGGGTTGGTCGTATGTCTCTCCGTGTTTCAGTAAAACGGAAGGGCAGCAGTCCTGGTACACACTACACAGTATGTCACAATAGCACACCGAACACGTCCGCATGCTTTGGTTGATAGGCCTTCCTGGGGTACTTTGAACTACAAGACGAATAGCACACCTGGTCAGAAAAAAGATAAGAAATGGAGAACATCTGTATGACAATTGTCCATTTAGACCACAAGGTAAAAAAGCATCTTGACGCTGTGGACAGTGACAGCAAGCGATATGTCATCATAGCATTATCCACAAAGACCACAGAGTTAAATTGTATTCAATGCTCATCCATAGAATATCACATCAGAAAAGATCATATCGACAACCGAGACTGCAGGACAAATATCGGAACATTGATATTACAGACAAAAACAGGAAATATCATCAGCGTATCCTTCATAAAGACCACAAAGTAAAATATGTAATCTTAACATTTTACACAGATAACACATTACAAGAACAATGCACACAAATTTTAAATCAATTAAAACTCGCTTTGGTGTCATTTGTCCATATAAAGTCACATACAGGCACCGTAATTACTTCTTGTGTAAATCTTGTGTAACTTTTGTTTAAAAATAATAATTATGACTTCACTTGGATTTGAACCGCTTATCTTTCATTTGAAAAAGTGAGTACAAAAAAAAATCTTCATTGCAGACATTAATATTATGGCCAAATGGTTTCTGAAATTTAAATTTATTTTATATCCTAAATGCTTTGATGTCGATTCATTCACTGAGAATTAAGATCATAATTAAGAATTTCTTTCTTCATTTCTATAGTCAATGTAAATGTTTTATCAAAGGTAATGGTTGTTTATTTTTTTAAAAATTCGATTAGAAATATATTTTAAGGTTGTTTTACTTAATCAATATATAAAATAATAAAACTATTTTTTAAAGATGTTAACCTATCATTAGTTGCATCATTTTCTATCGCGTTACCTTAATTATGAATGATTAACTAAAAGTATGCTAATGAAGCAAAAAAAAGATATATACTTTTAGAAAATAAAATAATACTTCTTCATTTTTTATTTGTTTAAACAGGTGGATGATACTTTGTTCGAATAATTTGCACATATGCAATCAGATGTTGTTACAAACAGTAATAGGAACATTTCCCGGGTAATTTTTTTATGATTATTGCCAGCAATCGCAAGAAAGAAATCCTAGTTAAAAAATTACATTTACTTACTGTGCGATATATTGATGGTCTTATTATATGTCTTAAATTTTTAAAGATAATTAGACAACATAAGAGTAGCATGTCCTGAATATTGCAAATAAAGTAAAATGCCTAAAACTTAATTGAGAAAGGTTGCAAAGTTTCAAGTGAAGGCAATGCAATGACCTAATATCACTTTAAAAATAAGTAAATTTAGTGTATTTAAGAAATATCGTTCAATTTCTATATTTCAAATGTGTAATGTTAATAAAGTTTAGACGCCGTATTATGCTTTTGGGGACGTTCTTTTATGGAACGTATTTAATAGACCGCTTGTGTCTTTTTAAATCCTTTATATTAACTCGTGGTGTCTGCGGCGGACCTTGCTTGCATGCTTGCTTGTCGCCAAAACTTTTGATCGATTTTTAACCCACTTGCTCGCAAGATAGCGAGCTGAAATTTTGCAGGCAGTTTCGTACCGATGATAAAAACAATGTATCAAAATTTCAGATCGATCGCATGTACCGTAATTAAATTATTGATTTTTTAGATTATTTTTTTTATTCCTATGTATCATGCTATTTTTTGGAGATAGAGCGTCGCGGTGCGTATTATATTGAACAACCTTTCTGTCGCGCAATAAGGTGCGTATTTTATTGACAGCTCTTTTTATAAACATATTCCTGATCGGTGCGTATTATATTAAACATGTTTTACGACACAACTTCAATTTTGTATTTCTGGATGGTCTGGCGCTGCGTATTATAATGAACATTCTTTTAGTTACTTCTCGTACATAAAGGATTTATAGTCAAAAACTTGGTTTTTTACGGGTTTTTCTTATTAAATCCTTTATATTAACTCGTGGTGTCTGCGGCGGACCTTGCTTGCTTGCTTGCTTGTCGCCAAAACTTTTGATCGATTTTTACCCACTTGCTCGCAAGATAGCGAGCTGAAATTTTGCAGGCAGTTTCGTACCGATGATAAAAACAACGTATCAAAATTTCAGATCGATCGCATGTACCGTAATTAAATTATTGATTTTTTAGATTATTTTATTTATTCCTATGTATCATGCTATTTTTTGAGATAGAGCGTCGCGGTGCGTATTATATTGAACAACCTTTCTGTCGCGCAATAAGGTGCGTATTTTACTGACAACACTTTTTATAAACCTATTCCTGATCGGTGCGCATTATATTAAACACGTTTTACGACACAACTGCAATTTTGTATTTTTGGATGGTCTTGCGCTGCGTGTTATAATGAACATTCTTTTAGTTACGTCTCATACGTAAAGGATTTATAGTCAAAAACTTGGTTTTTTACGCGTTGTTTTTATTAAATCCTTTATATTTACTCGTGGTGTCTGGTTGCTTGCTTGCTTGATTGTCTGTCGCCAAAACTTTAGATCGATCTTTAGCCCACTTCCTCGTAAGCTAGCGATCTGAAATTTTGCAGGCGGACTCGTGCCGATGATAAAGACGAAGTATCAAAATTTCAGATCGATCGCATGTATCGTCATTAAATTATTGAATTTTTAGATTAGTTTATTTATCTTTATATATCATGTTATTTTTTGAGATAGAGTGTCGCGGTGCGTATTATATTGAACAACCTTTCTGTCGCGAAATAAGGTGCGTATTTTATTGACAACACTTTTTATAAACATATTCCTGATCGGTGCGCATTATATTAAACACGTTTTACGAGACAACTACAATTTTGTATTTTTGGATGTTTTTACGCTGTGTATTATTATGAACATTCTTTTAGTTACGTCTCGTACATAAAGGATTTATAGTGAAAAACATGTTTTTTTTACGTGTTTTTTTTTATTAACGCTATTTCCCATGGGATAAATTGCGTTTATATATTTCAAATGTCTGTAGAGCTTGCACATGCAACTCCTCCTGAACCATATCAGATAGAGGGTTCGGGTCTTTTCAAATATGCTAAGGAGGTCACAAGGATGTGCAACGTCAAAAATATTACCGAAAAGGTTTATTGGATTTCCTTTGAAAATCAAAAAAAAATTTAAAAAAATATATCAGTATTTGGTCTATTTCTCGCCATCTATAACATCTATCGGGTTGATGAAATAAACGCCAAACGATGGCTAATAATATTTATAACAATGTTGAAGATGGAATTTTTTAACAATGTCTGATACTTCGACTAACGTAATTTTAGCAGCAATTTTTTAAATCAATTGTTTTGTTTAGATTCAAAATTATTGATTTGAAATTACTTTTAATTTAATCTAGAATAACGGCAGCCAATCTGCGGCTCGCGAGCCGCATGCGACTCTTCTGTGGTCACATTGCGGCTCTCAAACAATTTATGAATTTTGAACTTTGAAATAGATATATTTTAAAGGAAGTTTTTGAAAAATTGACCGAAACAAATTTTGAAAAAAAGGGGGCTTGATTTGATTTTTTTTTAATTTTGAAGGAAGATACTGGTTTCTTGTTGGTTGGTGATGTAAACTATTAAATGTTTGGTTCTGGTTTTGGTCTAATCCACATTTCGAAAGTATTGACGATTGCCATTAGTCCTACTCAAGCTAGTAACTTAGTATTTATAATTTTACATTTGATATGGAAAATAGTTGCAAGGGACGAAAATATTAAGAATTCTGCCAGAATTGGAAGAGGACTTTGCATTTATCAATATAGATGATAGGTCATCTATTCTTCTTTTGCCAAATGCTGCTGGCAAATTCAAAAGCTTGCAATTTGAAGCGACTATTTCAAAAATTCACGAAGACTTTGCATCGCAGTATCAACTTCAATCGGAATTTTAAAAAAAAAGCTTGCTTAGTTGAAGTCTGAAATGTGTCATCAGCTGATATTACTTTCTGTTTTAATCTAAGAAGGTGTCACCTTAACTGAGGCACGTTTATCCATCGCTTGGAAAATTGCTCGTGCTAAACAACATTGTGTTGAGGGGGACAAGAAGAATAATGGGGAGTAATTTCTATATAAGATCCAAATAACTTCAAATTTTGGCAACTGATAAAACTAATTCCAAAAATGTTTGTAATCCAAAATGAAGTTCATAAACTCAAAGCATCGAGCAGTAACTGGTAACAAGCATCTGGAAGAATTTCGTTGCATTTTAACTATTTTATAACAACCAGCTTTTAAAAACACTTAGTAGTTCAAACGCTACTCTGCAGAATCAAAACAATTAATAGGCAATATAATTATAAGTCAAAAGGCATTGTGTTTATATTTATATATTTCACATACTTACATATTTGTTAATTATGGAAATGAAATTTCTTCAACATACGGTTTGGGTTAAAACAAGTGAATAATTTCGAATAAACAATATTTTTAATAAATCCCTAATGCACTTTTTCATTTCGAATATGGTCTTGAACCATAGTGCTTTAATGCGGCTCTCAACAATGTTTACAATTATCAAAATGGCCCTCAGATACTACATGTCTGGCCACCCCTGATCTAGAATGATAGTTTATGGGTTTTTCCCGCTTTGTGAATGCTTATGTTAGATTGTTGCGTGGTGTGCATTATATTGACACATTCTCGGTGTGATGTAGTGTGAGGGGATGTGACGTCATATTATGTTAACTTTCAGAATTACTTATTTGAATCGACTTTTATGTAATCTAGAATGATTTCCCTTGAATAAAAAATCGGAAATTCTTTTTGGAAATTGCGTTGAAATACTCATTCGAGTTTTTAGTACTTGTTTACAGAAAGATGTACAAAAACACAATACAGGGAGATGACAAAATAGAAATTTAAAATCTTTAAATAATTTTAATATATTGATCTATCTGAGTGGTCAATCTAATTAGATAACTCTTCAAATAATTTTAATATATCATTTCATCAGAGTGGTCAATCTAATTAGATAACCTAATTAATGCGGTCAAAGAAACTTACACTCTACTCAATTTTTTAAAATGACATCAACTAAATTCAAACCTTGCATGGATGTTTCATCTAAAATAGACATAGTCGTGTCCCCTTCCTGGACAGTGGTGGAGAATTCGTGGAAAAGAACAGTCAAACTTAAGGAGGTGTACATAAACCTTTGCTGAAGATGCATACGCCTCGCCATATCAACTTTTCGAAGTTGAAACTAAAACCTTGCTGTAGATTTCAAGAAACGACTTTATAGTTGTCCGCGAAGTCTAGAAATAAAACCTTTGTAAATCTCTGTATCAGATAGCTCCGCAGCTGTTTCCCCGCGATCAGCTATCTGCTATGTCCATGGCGCAATGTCTAATGACACGGTTTTACATAACGCCCTCATCAGTGACAGCCCGTCACGGCAGAACAAACGGGGCTTTTGTATAATTCAGAACAATGCCCCGCTCTATAGTGTCATATGACGTGCCTCAAAGTGTCAGCCAGCAATCACCGTAACCACCTCACGGTGATGTACACAAACTTACCGTTTGATTCATGTTGGTTTTGACCACTTCATTCAAGGTGTAAAGATGTACGGCTAGAGATTATACTTGCATCAGGGGGAAGCACACATTAAGAGCATGTAAGTCACTGACCTTTTTATTTTAGTGGTTTGAAAGCTTTTAAGTCAAACGGTTATATCTAATTCAGTTTTGTGTGTGGCAATGATATCACAATTGTTTGTTTTTTCAGTTAGGGGTCGTCCATAAAAGGAAAATTGGCCCAAATCGAGTGACGTCATTTATGGAAGGCCCATTAACAGTTGCTTTTACACCAGAATATTATGGCTATTCAGAATATTAATTTCTTTCTTAGTTAAAAAAAGAATGTACATAGTATCATCTTGTGTAAACAAATAACTGGTTGGTTATAATTCAGATGAAGTCATTTTTTTTTGCTGTTAATAACACAATGCACAGTAATATTATCACGACACACTGGCTTTCTAGTGTCGTTGAAAATTTGAGTTGGTTTCTAAATCGTGTTTGCTGTTTCCACGCTCAATTCTTTGAAAAAAAGAGATACATTTAAAAATTTTAAAAACTCGAAACCTTGTTTAATTCACCTAGCTATATTATTCATCGTCAGAGTTCTAAAAATACTGAAAGTATATAAAACGAGTCAAATGTTGGGCCACACTTTTATCAATGATAAAAATTTTATATAAGTCCATGATTGTCTCCATGAATACGTGAGTAACAAAGTCAATTTTAATGATTTTGATGTTGTTTCTACGTTCAAGTTAACAATATTATGAAACATTAGAAATTGAAACATAGCATAAAGTAGAGAAATAATTTTGTTTATTTTGAATTAGGTGTAAACTGACAGGTACGAAAAACAGTGCATTTCATTGTAATTGTATTGTATCCCTAAAAAAGGGATCGAAGTCAAGTGGTGTGCCACTAATAGAGAAACAAAACGCAGCCGTAATGTTAACAAATTATAGTAAAATTGTAAAAGATAAATATAGATAAACATTAATCAATTAATTTTATAGCTTTCGTAAGTATAAAGTAATGCAATTTTTAAAATGTATTTCTTACATGCATTTAATTTTTTGTAAAAATAATTTTAAACAGCTTAAGAGAATTTTTTAAGTAACACAAGTTAATAATATTACAATGTATGACTGTTAGTATTGTAAATAACATTTCAAATGAATCTAAAATAAATTAAATATACTTGACTTGTCAACTAAAGATTTCAAGAACAACACAATCTTAAAATATATTATTATTAGTACCGGTGCTTTGTGGTGCAGCGATTACATGCAATTCAATTGTAATGCACATCAGATTTTACGTTAAAAAATTTTTTTTACAATTAAATTTTATTTTAAGATAAATTGTTTATTTTCACTGCCAAAATATATTGCCTGTTTGTACACCAATATGGTTGAAAGTATAATTGTAATATTTATGGATATGTGGACACAAATTATGTCATCCAATGATTTAAAAAGAATAATTTTAAGCCTTCATTGATTATGTTCATTTAGTATCGTCGTCATTTGGTATTAAAATATCTTTATGATGGCAATCATCGTTTTTATTTCCACTTTTTTAAGTTGATAGAATGTTTGGAAAACTGCATTCTGACTTTGGCGTTAGATTTAATGAACGAGAATATTAATCATATTGTAAAAAAAGTCATGGAACTTTATTAAAACATAATATATTAATAACTGTTAATACTTATGTACGTTTTTGGTAAATAATTAAATTTAACTAATGGTTTATATGAGCCTAATTATTTTTTTAAAGTTTAATCAGTCATGGCTCGATTGAGGACATTCCTACACGCAATTAACATCGATATTATTCCTTTACTTTGTCTTAATAATGCCCCTTGTTAAAAATCCAGTATTACATACTTAAAATGGCGGAAATGTAAGATGAGTCATGTGACCGATTTCGGCTAATTCCTGATATTCTGTACTCACGTGAATCCCAAAGGATGCAAGAGAGGTCATAGTACCGATATTTATTTAAAATCATTCAACCACTGCTAACTCCAGCAATTTTTCTTCCAACGTTACATACAAATCAGCCTTGGTTATGCATCCAGTACCTTTCGGTGAGTCATCTTCTGTTGGAAATTAGAAACTCGAAATAATCGATTAATTTTCTCAAGTTGTCAATGATGACTTTTTGTAGAGATGGAGCATCAAGATCTCCATCGGCACTATAGATAGATGTTTCTAAATCGATTAACATATTGAAACAATTTGCTGATACTCGCATCTACCTTGCTGTTCGCTTTCGTTTGTGTCCATCGATCTTATATGTCATTGTAAACCATGAAGCCATCCTTCACTGCATGTAAATATTGCTCGATAGAAAATCGCTGCAAAAAACACCTTGAGGTGTTGGGATACTAGCATCATCTACACTTACAAAACTGAATTGAATATACAAAGAGTGATATTTTCAAGTGAAGCTAGAACAAATTCGTTTTCGCGAATAAAGCTTCGGTTTCAATTAAGTTTCCATCATCTAATTGTGAAGAAGAGTTAGAATTTGTTTGATGCTCAGCATTCATGTTTCTTTTCATTGTAAAAATATCCATCGGTCCTCTCTTTTCCATATATATTTGGGTTTTAATATAATAAATCTTTTCGGTATCAATTATCAACTTCAATCTCTCTATTAATATTTTTGAAAGTTTTTAAAAAATCAAATTTTAAAACCGATTTTTACATTTTAAAACACACATGTGTGCAAATCTATTGCCTTAGGGATATATCTATAATAATTATGTGCTAAAATTTTCTCTGCTTTTTTGGAGTAGATTGAAGTGAACTAATCACCAAAATTTGGGGCTTCTCTTCTATCCCCTACGTTTTGTGATTATGAATTCCCATTGAAATAAATGCAGACTAATTTTCGTTAAGAATATAAATAAATCAATTCATGAAAAAAAAACGGTGACGTGGTAAAAACTAAATTTAAATTTTTTGTTAAAACAATTTTATAAAAATTTATAATATTCCCTAAAATTTACTAAATATTTCATGTATTTCAATAAGAATTATTAAATATGTTATTTGAAATGTAGTTTGTTATTTTCAGTCGATCATTGTATTGCGCAACAACAGCGGACGCAGGTTTCGGATGCTGGCTTAATAAATCTTAAAGTTCAAGTTTTTAATGTGTGGTTCAGTTCAAAACTTGCATCTATTTCAAATTAACACCAACAAAATATAATTTTTTTTTAAAAACAACCAAAAATTGAAATTAATTTTTACTTACTTTTATTTCTTTCATTTTATGTGCTAATATTTTTTAAACGACGTATTTTTAAAATTAGTAATAATCGCTGAAAATGGAAGATTATAATTATTTTTTATCTTTCATTTCTTCATAATTTCAATGGACCAACAGCTGATGGTGCGCTGATAGGCCCCGGTCCGCGGATCACCACTTTGAGTAGCACTCCTCTACTGGTAACTTTTCAAATTTTAGATTTTAGAGCATAAACAAATAATTCATCTCTAAGCTGATTTAACAACATTATCAAGCCAGATTAAGTACATTTTTACTTTTTTCTAATTTATTTTGCGGTTGTCAAAACAAAGTCTTTAATGTTTCAATTTCCTGTTACCTACAGCTTTAAAAAAAGACATGAATTTCTTCTATAAATGCTACAGCGATGTCTGTGTAACAGTTTCGTTACTAAATGCCGTTTGACGTGAGTCACAAGCTGTAGAGCTGGTCGTTATACTCCCGTCACTTTTGGTTGTCTGTGTAACAGTTTCGTTACTAAATGCCGTTTGACGTGAGTCACAAGCTGTAGAGCTGGTCGCTATACTCCCGTCACTTTTGGTTGTCTGTGACCGTTTGGACGAAGCCTTTCCTTCCTTGGTTTCCTTGATGCAAGAATTCGACCTTGACCTCATCTCCACAACTCGCCAGCGGGTCCACAGTTCAGTGTAGTAGGTCAAGACGCGCTTATTGACTACGACGCTGTAAAAGAACATCACCCCGTGGAGTCCTATCAGAGCCGTAATGACGTAGCTGAAGTATTCACTGCGAGCGAAGTCGTACAGGTAAATCAGCAGCAGCATCAGCCCCGTCACCATGGAGAGACGCGCGACCGCCATCATCCCGATCCTGCTGTGAGAGCGCTTGAGAACCCTTTTGCGACGTCCCTGTCTCTCAACTTAAACACAGTTACCCCCATCAACAGAACATTGATGCACACAATAACGCTGATCGGGATTCCAAACGTTACGATCCTCGCCATCGGTTCGTTTACAAATAGAGACTTAAGCTGCCATACCCGATGTTTCCTCTTTGTGTAACATTGGCCACGATGTTCACTCCGACTATAACCGTGGGTCCCAAGAACGTGTAGAGCGTAGCGAGGACAATTGGTTTCGAAGACAAGAAGAACACGAGGGGGGACAACGGAAAACACAGCTTGTAGAACCTTTCGACAGTGCACGCGTTCATCCTGAAAACAGCGGCGAGCCTTGAAAAATGGATCACAAGGCCGAAGACTGCACACGTGCGAAGGTTCTCGTACTGCTCCAAGGCGAACTCGTAGAAGGATTGCGCGACCAAAAGACACACGATTAGCGTCATCATGTTTTGGCCGCCTCCCGTGCGAAGAGGCTTAAACAGGATGTACGGGGTCAAGGTCAGGATAAGACACGCGAGAGATATACACGTGCTAATCACGGACACGAGCCCGCTGACGGTCCAAGTATCTAAAGTATCACTCTGAAAATCACATGCCGTGTGATGATCCTTGTTTGTTTGCGTTAGATTCAAGTAATCTCCCACGCAGATACGAACCAACGATGAGTTGTAGAAATGAAGTATTGATGGATCAACTTTCTCCAGTTTGGGTATAAATTCATAAACGTCACCCATTTCTCTAAAATAGCTTCGTGGGACTTGGATGAAGCTGCACTTGTTAATTTCAGAAATTCAATAAAGTTAACCCTCTCAACAGCCGAATTTTCTTCAATCAAAACACACGGAATAATTGTAGGAAAGAATATTGATTCATTCTTTGGACACGTTAATGGTTGATGAGTGTCAGGCCTGCACTGGTCAATGAACGTTAACTTTGAACTCCTCAGTGCGTCCATGAAGCTTCTTTCCAAAGTCGTCAAAAGGACTTGTAGCTTTTCATCAATATATTGTTCTAAATCTTCCAGAGCTCCCTTCCCTGTGACATTCAGCTCCCAGAAGATGGAAATCTTCGTATCGTTTGGACACCACTGAGAGGTGTTTAGAACTTGTTTTTCCACCGACACTAAATCCATCGCAATGGAAAACTTGAAACTTTCCATTGACATGGAGGTCATCGGTCTGTTCATTTCCACGTCGACCAGGACGCACGCGTGGTAGCCCAAGAAAATGGAACAGACAAAACTATTACACGTGCCGTTTGCTGACAGAGTCTTGCCCTCCGTACACATCAGCTGGCGACATTCACACTGGGGAGAGAGAGCGTTTACTGTAAGATCGTATTGCACACATACGTGGGAGAATACAGTTCTATAGAAGCACAAACTTTAAAAAAATTTTTTAATTTATTTGTTTTTTTTCCTCATGGGTGTAAGTGTTTATTAAATGTACCTAAGCACATACCATTATGAATGGAGATTAATTTCTTCTAAGTAGTTCTAAATGTTTTTTTAATTACTAAAAATATTAAGTTATTATTTAAAGATAATGATTAGAGACAAGATTTCGAAGTTAATATAAGGGATTTAAAAAATGACCCACTTTCCGAAAAGTCATCGAGCTGAAATTTGGCACATGGACCCATGTTACCTAACAATGCATTTCATCAAAATTACAGATCGATCCAATTTACAGTTATTAAATTAATGTATTTTTAGTTTATCTCTATACAATGTATGTAATTCAATTTCACTGTTTGTTATTGCTTTGTTTTTTTCACGTGACAGTTCAGTCACACGTTGCTGCCACCCGTTGATGCCCACACTCCTTCCCGTCCCTTCCGCTTTTTTAAAGCCAGGGGATATCCCTCAATGCCAGTCTGTAAATGTTTGTAGCGTTTGAACGTAATCAATACTTTTAGTTATGTCTCATATATAAGGGATTTATAGTCAAAAACTTTGTTTTTATGGATCTTTTTTTATATTAAATCCCTTATATAAACTCCAAGGCCGTCTCTCTCTCTCTCTCTCACTCTCTCTCTCTCTCTCTCTCTCTCTTTCTCTCTCTCTCTCTCTCTCTCTCTCTCTCTCTTCTCTCTCTCTCTCTCTCTCTCTCTCTCTCTCTCTCTGTCGTTCGTCGTCGGGTAGGCGGGCGGAAAAACAAAAGTAAAAAATGACACACTTCGCGTGATGCCATCGAGCTGAAATTTGGCACAAGGACTCTTGGTTATATAAACCAACACAGTGAACTGGGGACAAATGCTTAGATCATAAGTCTTAGTGATGTCTGTCTGTACTGCAGGTAAGGGTTTCCCGATGGTTCCTTTAAATTATTATCCCTAACATAGGAATTGATGTAAAGAGGCACACCTCTTTGTGTAACGTACACTCTACATTGATGAATACTTTTTCATGCGTATAAATTAAATTGAATAATACATTTTTATAGTTTTCAGTTTTTAAAAATTAATACATGTGCTTTTAATTCAACATTTTCTCATACATAACTTTAAGTGAATTAATAGGTAGTAAGCAAAACTTGATTTTTAAAACGAAATCTTAATAAGTTTTAAAATGGATTTTAACATTATTAAAAAATTCTTTTACTTTAAAGTGTAAACTTGTTTCCCTTATACAAAATTTGAAACTAAATATCTTTAAATAAAAAGCAGCTTTCATTAAATACGTCACTACAAGTGCTTTACAATGCGGTTCTGAAGTGAAATACAATTTCAATGCACGCCGATATAAAAATAGAAGTCTTAAATAAAATGCGTTATCTCTCTATCTTTTAAAGCTGTGATTACCAAAGTTGGCGCTACCACCCCCTTGTGGGCGCTGAAGCGATCCAGGGGGCGGTGAAGCCACCGGTCAATTTGGGGGGCGGTGAATAAATGTAAGGGGGCGGTGAAAGCATACATAAAACAACCCCGTAAAAACAAAGTTTTTGACTATAAATTCCTTATATATGAGACATAACTAAAAGTATTGATTATGTTCAGACGCGACAAATATTTACAAATTGAATCCGTGTTAACTCCGGTTTGCTTTTAACCCCGAGGGGTGGGTGGGAGAGGGGAAAGGTCTTGTCACCAATCGCTAGACCGAGCTCAGCGTGACACGCAAAATGTAAACAAAAGCACGCCAGTACACCTGGTTAAGGCGTGAAGTCAAGTGACCCGTAAAATGTAAACGATAGCGACCGCTACATATAGTTTATATAGATAAACTAAAAATGCATTAATTTAATTATTGTACGTTCGATCGGCCTGAATTTTTTATACGATGCATTGTTAGGTGAGTCGAGTGTATGTGCCAAGTTTCAGCTCGATGACATGACAAGAAGTGGCTCATTTTTTACTTTTGTTTTTCCGCTCGACCGACGTACGAAGAGATGACGACAAGATTTTGAAGTAAATATAAGGGATTTAAAAAGGAAGAGAAATTTTAGAAATAAAACAAACCCGTAAAAACGAAGTTGTTGACTATAAATCCCTTATATATGAGAAATAACTAACAGTATTGATTATTTTCAAACGCTACAAACATTTACAGACTGAATCTGTCTTAACTCAACTTTGCTTCATAATCCTGGGGGGTGGGTGGGGAGTGGGGGGGGAGAGGGGAAAAGTCTGGTCACCGATCGCTTGACCGAGCTCAGCGTGACACGTAAAATGTAAACAAAAGCACGCCGGTACTTCGATGGGTCGCATCAACGCGTCAACTCAAACTCTCACGTGGAAAAAAAAACAATAACAAACCGTGAATTTGAATTACATACGTTATATTAGGATAAACTAAAAAGACATTAATTTAATTACGGTACGTTTGATCGATCTGACATTTTGACACGATACATTGTTAGGTGAGACGGGTCCGTGTGCCAAATTTCAGCTTGATCGGATCACAGGAAGTGGATCATTTTTTATTTTTGTTTTTCCGCCGTCCCGCCCGCCCTAGACAGACAGAGAGAGATGACAACAGACAGAGACGGCGGTGAAGTGAATATTAGGGATTTAAAAATTGATCTATGTATTCCGCTCATTAATATTAATTTTCTTTAAAAAACGTTTTGCACATTGGTTTGGTTACCGCTACTCCCTCACTTTCGTTTCGTTTGTTTTTTAGATATGTGCAATTACGCACTTCCAAACAGCAAGAAAATTTGAATAAAATTAACGGTGATAAAAAGATAAAGATTTATTTAATTTTCAAACACTAACATACAAATTTATCAAACAACTTACATTGGCAAAACTCTTTTCAACAGCAACAACCCAAGATGGCAATGGCTTGCTAGCTTCTTACAATATTTCGTTATTGATTGCCAAATCAAGTAAACCTCATACTATTGGTGAAGAACAAATTATACCGGCTATAAGTGAATTAATACGGACTGTGATACATAATCAGGCATCTCTGATATTATCAAGAAACATTTGTTTAGCAATAATACAGTGCAAATAAGAATTGATGAAAAGACTCAAGGTGTTGAAGATTCATTGTGTTGCTATATTAAAATCATCTCCGTTTTCTATTCAACTTGATGAGTCAACTTTGCCAGGAAATAGTACTTAAACAGGAATAGGCTTGAACAGGATGTACGTGGTCAAGGTCAGGATGAGACACATGAGAGATATGCACGTGCTGATCATGGACACGAGTCCTTTGACGGTCCAAGTATCTAAGGCAGTGGTCCCCAACCTGGGTCCGCGGACCACTAGTGGTCCACGGAAATATGCCTGGTGGGTCGCGAGCAAAGGAACATTAAATTATTTACATTTTTTTACTGTGGTGTATTTCTCTTTGGATTGTGCGTCCTTCCATACACAAGATGAAAACCTTGTTACCCGTTTTGGCGGCACCACGTCCAAAGATCATCAATGACACATAGTGTCGAGCCGAAAAGCACCCACAATCAATCTTTGCACTCTGTGTCGGTGCTCTTATGTCGGCGTTATTATCACGGCGCTTTTATGTAGGCGCTCTTTTGTTGTGCGTGATTTTGATGGGTCACCCATTCTGGCAAGCTGATCTACTTTACTACTTAATTTCCGCTTTTTTCCTATTTCGTTTTTGTTCCTAAATTTCATTGACATCTCATCAACGACGATTTTCGAAAGTGTCTTCTGGTGACGTTATCGCTATTATTCCAAGAGTGTTACTTGTGTCAAAAACAACTATAAAGTAAGTTTAAATTATTTCATTCATTTTTATGCTTTAAATTTTAAATAAATGCTTAGACCTATAGCGTCAAAGAAATTCACATGTTAATAAAAAAAAATTTTCAAAAACACCATGAATGACTGCCAATAAACAGCTATTTGTGATTATACTGATACGGTTAATATATAATTTTTGTGAAGATTTAATTTGTTATAAAAGTGAAATAATATATTTTCCCATTTACTATTTGACCTTTTATTATGTTTTATGTTCCGGGTTACAGATCAGTCATTTGAACGCTCATACTAAACCCACTAATTAGATAAATGAGTTCGAAACATGCATCGTTAAAAAGTTTTCTTGGTAAAAGAAAAAGGCCCAGTGAAGAAGTTCCTTTAACATCCAAAAAGCCTAAAACTCGTAACAGACAATACCAAGGGTCCTACTTGAAATATGAATTTATTGAGACATTTGACTCCAACATACCAACACCGCTCTGCACAGTTTGCGGTGCCCGGTTTTCTAAAGAGGCAATGAAACCTTCAAAACTGCTTCGCCACTTGAACGCCAAGCACCCTGGATTAAAAAAATAAGCCCATGTAGTTTTGAAAGGAAAAAGACTGGAACATGATGGACAGAAGAAATTTCTCTGGGCCACCACATCAGTAAAGGAAAACGCACTGAGAGCTTCATATTTGGTGGCTAACCGCATTGCTAAGGCTAAAAAGCCTTTCACTATCGGTGAAGAATTCATCTTGCCCTCTGCTAAAGACATTTGCCGTGAACTTCTAGGTGAGGCTGCTGTTAAAAAGATAGCGCATGTGCCATTGTCGGCTACCACTGTAACTAGGCGCATTGAGGAAATAGCCGAAGATATTGAGATACAATTGTTGGAGAGGATTAATTCATCACCGTGATACGGATTCCAGATTGACGAATCTACAGTAATCGACAACAAGACAATATTACTTGTTTATGTGAGATATATTTATCATGAGGATGTACACGAAGATTTGTAATGTGCTCTATCTTTGTCAAAAACACCACTGAAGCTGAACTGTTCAAGTCATTGGATGGTTATATTTCAGGACACCTAAAATGGTCATTTTGTGTCGGCATCTGCACAGATGGAAGTGCTGCCATGACCGGACGACTGTCTAGTTTAACGGCTCAGATTAAGGAGGTTGCACCTGAGTGTAAATCTACGCATTGTATCATTCACAGAGAAATGTTGGCAAGCCGAAAAATGTCACCAGAATTTAACAGTGTATTGATTGATGTCGTTAAAGTTATTAACCACATCAAGGCACACGCCCTTAACTCATGCCTGTTTGAGCAGCTTTGTGAGCAGGTGGATGCAGAGCACAGATGCCTTCTTATGTACACAGAAATAAGATGGTCATCCAGAGGAAAATCGCTAAACAGAGTATTTGAATTACGAGAGCCATTGCAAAGATTTCATTCAGAAAAGAAGTCACCGCTGGCAGCACATTTCAGGGACAAGGTATAAGCCACAAAACTTGCTTACCTGTGTGACATATTCAGCCAGCTAAATGAACTCAATCTGTCGCTTCAGGGGGAAATGACAACTGTTTTCAAGTTGGCTGACAAAGTAGCTGCATTTAAAGCCAAACTGGAGTTGTGGTAACGGCGAGTGAACAAAAGCATTTTGGATATGTTTAAACGGAATAAAATAGACATAAGCAGCACACTTTGGGTGTCATTGTCTGCCATTACCTCCATATGGAACCATCTCGTTGCAGAGAAAAAAGCTCAGTGTTTTCATTGATTTAACATTCTAGTAAATTAAAATATTAAATAATATTTAATTCACTTTTTGTGCAACTGTATTTTATTTTGAAGGCATGTTTAAGTACAATTAAATTAAAACTATAAAATCAAAACAAGTTTAAATACCTGTATAAACAATCAACGCAGCCGTAAACCCTACCCTCCAACATCCTCCACCCACACTTAACCCAACCTTCCACCCCCCCCACTCAGGTTAGTGGGCCGCGGAAAAATTATCAAACTTTTAGTTGTCCGCGGCATTAAAAAGGCTGTGGATCACTTCACTAAAGTATTAACAAATCATCATGTAGCAACACAAAAATACACTCTTCTTAATCATATCAAGTTTATGAATTCACAATTTATGACACAAAATTAATTACACAAGCATGCGTCATTTCTGTTCTTTTAATATATATTTTAAACTCTTATTAACATTGCCGTAATTGTAAATGCTTTACTTTAAAAATCTGTCATTTTTAGAGAATTATGAACATATTGCACATTTACTTTACACAAATTTATTTTTAATTATCATCAAGTGTATAGTTATGTTCGGGTAGATGAAGCTCGTTAACCTTGGCTGGTAGTTCCTCTAGGAGAAGGAAACTCTGACTTCAAATCTCCGCTGCCTTGCGGCCGCACCCGCAACCCGGGAAAGGCTAAGGGAGTAAACCCTGACAGAAAAAACAGGAAATGGAGCCCCTACAGGCGGTCTATACATAAAAGTTGTGTACATTCCGGCAGCTCCTGTGACGACAATGGCGCCAAGCTGCATCGACGCAAGTCGTTCCCTTGGTTATACCATAGACGTGTATAAGAAGCAGCTAATTCTCCGCCATTTTAAAATTATTTTTATAGAGGGGGGATCTATTTGATACAATTATGAACATTTTAAGTTTGATATAATTGTTCAATTGTTGTTTTTTTGTCTAACGCCCCTGGCCATTCTAGATATAATAATATTCATTAACTTTATTGAATGCATCAAATTCTTGACATCGCAATTCGAGAGTAGCACAAAACAATTTTTCTTCTTAGCTCAGTTTTTTGGTCATTAATTTTAAATATCACAGAAAGGATACTTGATACTGTCAAGTCATGTGGATTAAGATTATTGTCCCTAGTGTCAATATAAATGAAAGTATCGTGACTTTAGGTGTCTTCGTAGAGTACGTAGGTAACAAATCTACATAGTTGGCAAGTGTTTAAAAAAATGCATTTTATGAAAGGAACCGGTTCAATAGTGGGCATATTTTCGAAGCTTACACGTACACACAGAGGCATCACTAGGGTTGGTGTCACCCGGGGCGGTAGCTCATGGTGTCACCCCCTCACGACTTTACCCTAACTTCCCCGAGTCCTCCAGTGCCAAATAACGGGTAAATAATTTTACATTTTGGTGCCACCCCTTTTGAAGATGTCACCTGGTGAGGCCCACGCCTTCGCATTCCCCTAGTGACGCCACCATTTTGTAATTTGTCTTCTTTATATTGTCTTAGTGTAACTTATTAATACATTTCGTGTTGTGACCCTTAAAATAGCACGCAACAAAAGAGCGCAGATGAAGATTGGAGGTCACTATTCTAATATATGGTAATGTTTTAAGATGGACTACCAACTAGGTAGAGCACGATGAAAGTGCGCTCTTTAATGACATGTAACAACAATTATAAGAAGGAAATGTTTCCAACATATGTCAGACAAGTTTTTGAAATTACCGCTACATTGTTTGTTAGCTGTCTTACTATGTCAAAAAGAAAATAAGGTGTTTGTTTTGGGGGCGGGGGGGTCAAAGCTGTGTGACGTATTTTTGGAGGGGGGGGTCTAACTTTTTGTGACGACGCGTGACGAGGGGGGGGGGAGGAGGTGAAAATCTGCCAAAATAGCGTGACGTCATTTATGGACGGCCCCTTTTATTGAAGTAGATCCAAATGATCTAAACTCCCTTGTCCATTATAATCACCATTAATTTAAATGATAAAATAATTTTCGAGAAATAAATTTTTAGAAACATTGGAAAAAAGCTCAACCCTGACTAGGACCCGATAGAAGGAACATTGCTTGCAAATGAAATCTTGTGTTAAAATGATACTTTTACAAGATCGTAAATTCAAATAGAAAGCATTTTTTTAAAAGTAAGGGAGCTGAATAAATTATTTATTTTCTTTTTTTTTACAATTCAACTTGAGGTATGAGAAATGTATTAAGTGAATGTGTCAAAGTGAATGCGTTACAGTGAATGCCTCAATGTGAATGTGTCAAAGACAAATTGCAAAGACAATACAATCTCTGTCATTTGAGCAACCCTGACCTTGGGGTTTTGATCCGTCCATTTATAAATGTTCAGCAATGATGCAAAAATACTCTATAATTTAAATGTTCAATAAATATTCTGCCAATGAATGCCGCTGACATCTATAAATTGTTCTCGTAAAGGGCTCCAAAATACTATTGCAAATGCGGGATTTATTTCCAGGCTTAAATTTCCCTGCTGAGCGCCCCCCCTCCTTACACATACAATCGGCAAATGCCCCCTCCTTACACACACCATCGGAAAAACGCCCCCCTCCTTACACACACCATCGGAAAAACGCCCCACCCCCACTTTTTTGTTCTTGTCTCTATCGAATGTAACCAGGGTGAAAATCCACAAGTTCCGTGTTTTCTCGCGAGATAAACCAAGAATAGGGTAAGGGTCAGTTAAGGGTAACTTTAGGGATTACCATTGTTTAACCAGCTCGTTGTTTCATAAGAAAATTTAATATCTTTCGTGACTGCTCCATTATTAAAAAAGCGAAGGTGAGGTGGGGGTGGAGGGAGAACGATCTTCTACAGAAATTCTTACAAGATTCATTAAGATTTTTTTAACAAACTCTACGAATGTTTGCATATGTCTAGAAAAATATTACATTGACGAATGGAATTTATATTCAAAGTATGAATAACAATGAAAAGGAAAATCCACCTACTCATAATAAAGTAAATTGAAAAATTTCAAAAACATGAACCAGAAAGTATGGATAATTTTGTGACGACGCGTGACGAGGGGGGGGGGAGGAGGTGAAAATCTGCCAAAATAGCGTGACGTCATTTATTTACACAATTATTTCCTTAGAATTTATATGCACTTCTATATAATTTTAAAAATGACCATAGCTTTTGTATAAAAATAGTTAGCTTATTAAAAGAAGGAAGAGCACCACGTCTAAGAATGCGTGTAAACGAACTTCCTTCAAAGTTTTCATTCAGGAACATAACATACCCAATGCAGTTAGTCAGAGTCTTCAACTTTCTTACAAGGCGAATTCCTAACTTACCAGCCTTGCGTATTCTCGTATGAAATTCCTCCCAAGCTATTCTAAAAGCAACAAAAATTGAGCAAGAAAAGTATTCCTACTTCCCTACTAGAGCAATAGTGATCCGAACATTGAAACAGTGGCCCTTAAGAAATTATAGAAGCTGGGGGGGGGGAATTCCGCCCTCTCCTCGTTGTTTGTCCGTCGTGATCTCACGAGGACCATTCTCGTCACATTAGCCATGTGCTTTGGCAGCCTTGTGTGTCTCCTTTGATGGCTTATTAGCCTTAATCTTGCCCGAAAGGTGGGTCCAAATGTCGAAAAAGAGAAGCTAGGGATGCCGTCAGGAGCGTTTTGAGTGCAATCCTTCCTGTCCTGTAGTGTGAACTTGGCAGTATGTTGTCTGTTTTCCTGACAGACTGCTGAGCCGTACGGTATCATACAACGCCAGGGGGCTCGGTCGCTGGCTGCTTCCTCCCATGAGTCATGCCCAATGCCGTCAGCCTTCATTCCGGTCTTGCGCATTCTCCCTTACACACTGAAAGACTAACCCAGATAGTAAGTTATAGCAAAGAAAACAAATGAAATTGATTTTTTCGTTATCTTCTGTTCATCATTACAATTCCTCCCGCAACACAAAACGATGTGGTTTAAGTTAAGAACCCTTGCAGTCAAGACTAGGGATCCATTTCACTCTACATGTATCAATGAAATAAATCATTTGAAATTTCAAATGGATCAGTGTCCTCAACTCAATGATAAACGTTAATAATGTCATTGTTAAATTTGTAAATTCCATTTTATTGACATATATAATAGTGAATATTTTTATTTTGGAAATACCTTAACATTAATAGTGTATTATTATATTAGGAAAATATCATTTTATTGACATTAACAATGTAACTTTTTACTTTGAAAGTACCTTTTTTTTAAATAGTTACGGTTACCTATTAAATTAGGAAATATGAATATTAAAGACATGAATAAGTAAGTATTTGTGTTTTTGTAAGATTACATTTTAACACTGTAATGAAAACAAATTTCACCTCTTAGTTAACCTTTGAACTTTTTAAAAAAAAATTATGTCTGAAATTCGGCGTCTTAAAGAAATCTTGTCAATGATATATCTTAGTCTACTCTAAATCATTTAATAGTTCATTAAATATTTCAATTTAAAAAACAAAAAAATTATTGAAGTCCCTGTAAATATGATTGGCTCATGTGACACCGAGCCAGTGCTAAAAAATGAGTAAATGTATACAGACTAAAAGCACCCGCTTCTTATATTTCATCATGATCTTTATATGTTAAGGTTGTGGGGTATTTAGACACTATACTCGACAGTACACCTGAAGCTCTGACCAGATTCGTTCAGTGATCTATCTGAAGATCCACAATAAGAAAGTGTAATTGAGAGTAACAACATGATTTAAATCATTAAACCTAGAAGCTTTAGAGAATAGAAGAACAAAACGCAAAGGAGTAATCATTCATCAGGCCATACATTATAACTTGGAAATTCAACACAAAGATAATCTAATCCCACACTCATATAGAGATAGGGATACACATACACTTTTTTTATTACGTATGCAAGAACAAATACATACATTTTCTCGTTATTCCCATTTGGAATTTGGGCGTGGAATGGGTTGGCCGATCAAACCAGGCAAACCAACACACTTTCGACATTTGAAACTCTAATAAAAATGCAAGCCTAGGCATAAACCAATGATATGCGTAGGACGAAGTAATCTTCTGTATAGAAGGTTCTCTTGTAATAGATAAGATAAGATGATAAGATACGTGTTTCTTTCATTTCTCATTTAAAGGAGAAAAGCTGATGACCTTAGCTCCAAGCTTTCCTAAAAAATCTAACTCATTACGGACTGGAAAAAAAAATATCTGTAGAGTTCAAAGTTACAAGAATGCTACCGCAATGTCTAGAATCCATGGTGGTGTTCAAGTCATAGTAAATATAATGGGATTTTTTTATGGACGTGGCGGCCGTTCGCGTAGATTTTGTGGACTACAATACTGAGTCAAAATAGTTTCATGCAAAACATTGTTAGTGCTATTACGAGAATATATTGCCTCTTTAATTCTTTTCTGCCGTCAATTGAACATACTAGAATGTAGGCAAAAAGACAGTTAACACTTTGGCGTGCTCATCATGATGGCGGACTGTTGGATTCATGTATGGCGACGTTATATATACTACAACCAATGATCTATCCTACCATCCATATACCTTCAATATATCTGCGTCCTTCAGCCGATCGTAACGTCTTCTGATTTCCCTTCTAATAATAACATCAAACATAATTTAAAACTTCACATCTCCATATGTTTGACGTCAGCGCTAATATTTCAAGGCCCCCAGAAACTACACATCACAAGAGAGAAATCATCCTGATTTATAGAACCTTTTGTTTGAATTTGCTAATCAACAATCAAGTCATCCATTCTGCAACTTTATAATCAATGTATGGCGCCAATCAGTCAAAGCAGGTGAAAAAATATTAAAATGACTTCTAACAACTAATATGACGCTAATTTTTTTTTAACAAGTGATTTAGCTGTGAAGTAAAGTCCCAACGTGCCAAGTATAAATATATAGACGAAGGGAGAGAAATAATGAATCTTAAGAATGAGACTTTGTCAAGGATACAGGCGCTTTTCTTGCATTCAATTTGAAGCACAAAACTGAAAGTTGTATAGGTAAGAAACCAAGTGCCAAGCTGGTATCAACCGCATCATTTCTATCTGAATAACGAATGGATTTAACATTCTATTTCACGTAGGTCATTAGGGCGTTAATCTATCGTCGACAAATATTACAGGGAAAAACTGCATATTTTCTCAGCGACCATGCCATGTATGTACAAAAGCTTATTAAGATTTGTTCGATGTTTTCATTTTTTTTCTTTCAACTTAACTTTATAGCCAACTTTTTAAAAAAAATATAAGCCTTGAAATATATATTTTTTTAATTTAAGTTTTCATCTACGTAATATCAAGCGCGACGGACATGTTTGCTGTTTTGTGAATCGATTAAAAAATGTAAATCGTTCTCTTTTGAACGTCCTAAACTCTACTATAACTTCATAATAACTAATAACTTTTTGTGTACACACTGATCAGTTAACCCGGCTTATATTACCCACTAAGTCCAGAATGAGAAAAGGACAGGAACTGAATTTAAATGTAGAAGAAGAAAAACTTCCCTAAAAAGCAGCAGGTGATTTAACTGGATAATGGGGTTGAAGTGGTCTATTGACCATCGTCTTCGCTGACCTTTAATCACTTCAGGTACGAATGGGTAATCTTATAAAACAATGATTTAATGTTTACCTGAACGGTAATTCTCTGTCCATTGATACGGCCTCTTGCCTATACTTTTTTGCTCGCAAGACTTGGAGTTCTTGATTTTAAAAAAATGTTTTTGTTAACTTAGTGACTTCTCTCTGTACCTATCCATTACTATAACAAATGGAAATTAAATCTCTCCTCAACCCCCCCCCCACACACACACACAATTGTTTTCTAATTTGTACTCTTAGAGATACAGACACTGAAGAATAATTATTTTTCCATGTACCAAGTATTTTTTATTTAAAAAAAAACAAAACAAAAACTTAAGACTTGTATAACAAGGCAAGTATATTTGAAATGTGCTTGTGCATAAATGCTCAGTTAACCATACTTTTGGCGTTAATGTATTCTACAGTTTTATTCTAATTTTGCAACTCTGTACTAAATAATATGCTTCAGTGTAACAAATTTAACTTCTCAATAGCTATTCGGAAAACGTTGAGTTTAGCTTTTAAAAAAATGAGGATGTTTAGATCAAACCTTGAAAAAAACAAAAACAACTCAGAATAAGTAAAAATTCCCTTCAAAAGGCAACCAGAGCCATTAATGTGAAGACCAACGTAACAATTAAAACCTGAATAAATACAACATCCTTATTCTTCAAAGCACTTGAATTCTATTTGCGGATTTTGCATTTTTCGATGAAATCACCAATCTTCACAAACGATCATGAATGTTGGGAATGCATCTTAACTTCCCAACATCCTGTAGATATAATAAAGGCATTCGGATGTTGACTTTGTTCTACATGCATAATAAACAGACATTAATGTGAGTAAACTAGAGCCATTTGAGGAATGATTCAGTTGGTCTAACAAAGCAGTCAGTTTTTAAGTGCGCGTCGACTTTTTTTTAACCACGTTTTTATTAACTCGCTTTTGTTCCCGTTTCTTGGTTTGTTGGTTTGTTGGTTTGTCCAAGATTTTTTTCAAATCTGCCAACGTAAAATTGATCCACTTTTGATGGTCCTAGAGATCTGAAAATTTTACCACAGATAGATCTTGGAGGACAATGCATTGTTTCAAAATTTCAGATCGATCGATTGTACCGTTATTAAATTATTGAACTTTTTAGTTTATCTATAGTCTATATATAAGCATATGTACCGTCTGCTTTTGATGACATCCGTGATTTCACCCCGTGACCACATCACAATGTTTTTAAAACGTTGGGCGGGCGCTTGTGAGGTGTTTGGTAAAATAAATAGAGGTAAAAAAATATTTTTAAAAACCAGGTTGTTATAAGTGAACTAAAAAGAATAAAATAAATAGAAGTAAAAAAAAAGATTTTTAAAAACCACGTTTTTATAAGCGGACTAAAAAGAAGAAAATAATTTAAAACTTATAAGTTCAAGTACTTTCATTTAATATGACTAAAAACGTGGGGCGGGTGTTTGGTATAAAAATTAAAGATTTCTAATTTAGAAGGCAAAAGAGAGATCTATAAGTGAGAGTATGAGTGAGCTGCATATGTTAAACCTCATAAGCGCCACCCCACGTTTTTAGTCATATTAAATCAAAGTACTTGAACTTTTAAGTTTTAAATTATTAATCCTTTATATTATCTCGTGGCGTCTGGTTGCTTGAACGCTTGACGAAAAAACTTTGGATCGATTTTAAATCCACTTCCTCGTATGCTAGCGAGCTGAAATTTTGCATGCGGACTCGTGACGAAGATCAAAATGATCTGTCAAAATTTCACATCGATCAACTATACTGTAATTAAATTGATGAACTTTTCGATTATCTCTATTTTGGTAATTTGTGTGCTAGAGTGTCGCGGTACGTATTATATTGAACAACCTTTTTAATACTTTCCTGTCGCGCGGTTCCGTGCGTATTATATTGACAATGCTTTTTTAAAATATATTCCCGATCTGTAAATGTAAATGCTAGTAATTGCTGTCTGTCTCGTGGTGCGCACTATGTTAAACGTGTTTTTTAAATCCCTTATATTAACTTCGAAATCTTGTCTCTCTCTCTCTCTCTCTCTCTCTCTCTCTCTCTCTCTCTCTCTCTCTCTCTCTCTCTCTCTCTCTATCTCTCTCTCTCTCTCTCTCTCTCTCTCTCTCTCTCTCTCTCTCTCTCTGTCTGTCTGTCGTCATCTCTTCGTACGTCGGGCGGAATAACAAAAGTAACGAATGACCCACTTGCCATCATGCCATCGATCTGAAATTTGGCAAATTGACTTGCGTTACCAACCAATGCATGGTATCAAAATTTCAGATCGATCGAACGTACCGTAATTAAATTAATGCATTTTTAGTTTATCGCTATATAACATATGTAATTCAAATTCACGGTTGGTTGTTGTTTTTCTTTCACGTGCCAGTTGAGTTGACGCCACAAATCGATGGACCGGCCTGCTTTCGTTTAGATTTCACGTGTCATGCTGAGCTCGGTCCAGCGATCGGTGACCAGACCTTTCCCCTCTCCCCCGCCCCCCCCCCGGGTTATACCGAAAAGGGGAGTTAAGGCAGATTCAGTCTGTAAATGTTTGTCACGTTTGAACATGATCAATACTTTTAATTACGTCTCATATATAAGGAATTTATAGTCAAAAGCTTTGTTTTTTCGTTTTTTTTAAAAAATCCCTTATATTATCTTCACCGCCGTCTCTGTCGTTTGTCGTCGGGCGGGCGGAAAAACAAAATTTAAAAATGACCCACTTTTCGTGATGCAATCGAGCTGAAGTTTGGCACTTAGACTCGAGTCACCTAACAATGCATTGTGTCAAAATTTCTGATCGATAGAACGTACCTTAATTAAATTAATGCATTTTAGTTCATCTTTATATAACGTATGTAATTCTAATTTACAGTTTGTTATTGTTTTTCTTTCACGTGCTAGTTGAGTCGACGCGTTGACGCTACCAGTCGATGTCGACACCCCCTCCCGTCCCTTCCCCTAGTTTTAAGCCAGGGGATATCACTTGGTGTCAGTCTGTAAACGTTTTTCGCATTTGTACATAATCAATACTTTTAGGTGTGTCTCATATGTAAGGGATTTATAGTCAAAAACGTTGTTTTTACGGTCTTTTTTATTATAATCCTGTTCCCGTGATCAAGTCGAGCTGAAATTTGGCAGGCAGGCTGTAGTAGTATTTTTCTTTACTATAAATCCTTTATATATTTGAGAACTAACAAAAGTTTTGACTTTTTGGATTTTCGTGCGATGCGTATAAAAATGAACATTCTTTTAGTTATGTCTCGTATATAAAGAACTTATAGTCAAAAACGTGCTTTGTTACGTTTTTTAAAAAATATCTCCATTTTTCGTTTTAAAAAAAAATTGATTTTGTTAAAGTTTGTTTTTATTTCTTTGTTGGTGTTGATGAGAAATGATCCTTAAGTTACAATATATCCCAGTCTTCGAAGACTGACGACAGATATCTTGCCATGGCACAAAATAATTTCTCCTCATTTTATCGGCATGAATACTTTGGCGAACAAACGAGTAAAACAATGAGAAATGCTAATGTTTTTGTTTTTTTAAGACGAATTTTGTCCCTCTGTTCTGGGAAGAAAGAAAACAAAAAGATGTAACAAAATAATAATTTTTTGCTTCCACCATTGTTTTAATTAACGTGTATTTATTTGAAAAAAAGAGAGAGAAAAGAAAGAATGAGCTACTTTTCACCGTGTGAGATTAACTTCATGTTCTCCGCCATGAAATGATATCATTAACGCAGGTTAAACTAAAACTACCGAAGACATAGGCAAACAACAGATTATTCAAACGTTGAAGCTCTTCTTTCGGTGGGGGACAAGTGACTAAGTAAAAGATGAACAAACAGACCCAAAAAAACACAAACAAACTCGGGAACGGCCACTTTCCAAAGATAAAAGACAGAGCGTGCTACATATGGTCACTGACAGCCGTGTGCCCGAAATGGGGTGAGTGCTGTCCCCTGTCAGGGCTGCCCCGGTGCTGTGTGTGCAAGGCATGTTTAAGTTGCAGGGCTGCCGGGGGCCAAACTCACGAACCAACCGCCTTATCAAAGTGCCGAGGTTTTGCCGTCCGTTGCGGAATAACAGTTACACAATGACGGTGGAAATGTATTTTTAGTTCATCTATGCGTCAACACATGGCATTCTAGTGACTGTCTACGACAAATGGAATTCTTCTACAACACGCGGGTTATTGTCGAGATCTGGAGATTAGAATTCAAATGTCAAGGGAGCTAATATGGAATAGTTTCGCGTATTTTCTGGGCGCGTGTTTGCACAATAAAACGCTCCGTTATAATGTGTTCATTTATTTTAGTGGTATAAAAATTGTTTTCAAAATTCGTTCAGTGCATTAATATAAAAGTAAATTTATAATTTTCCAGGATTTCAGTTACTTTTGGCTTGCTATTTATTGACTTATAACATAAAGTTTCTGTTAAATATAAGCAATGACCCTGTCATAATTAACTTGAAATCGCAAGGTGAACATGTGGCTGCTACGTATATCTTTTTTAAGGACATATTTCATAAAAATTTATTAAAAGATACGAGTCAATATGTAAATGTAGGTTTATTGAGAAGGATGTATCTTATCAGCTATTTGTTAATTCATCGTTATTGTAAGACAGCTTATTGGACTTGAAAAAGGAAAAACAGTTTCATAATATTACTATGCTAACAATTTTGATAACATAATGATTTGACAATATTTATGCTTCTTAACATTGTTCCGCTGAAATGTAATCTAAAAATAGAATATTACTCTTTGAGCTATGTAGTTTTCCGGTTTTAGAAACGACAAAGCCTATACAACGAGTACATTTGTTTAACTTATAAGTGATTATTAATAACAATTTTTTCTTAAACATTTATCTTTGCTTAGCGAAGTCTTAACGGTACATAGAATACATTTAAAATTAGTCTTTTCAGAAACGCACTTCAAATGTGCATTCGATGATATTTTGTATTATGTTTCAAAATTGCGTCAATTCTATTTAAAGAGGCATTCATTTCATAAATTGTTTGCATTACATTTTAAATTATTTTTTTTTAGTTCGTTGAAAATTCCCACGTGCTGCGCTCCTTAATCCTTACGAACTGTCAGGAAGCCACTTCAAAATTCTCATAACCGGAAGTAGAACATGATCAGTAAGTGCGTTACTTCTGATTTCGATCTTGACTCAATGGAGACCACACAGCATCATCGAGGGCTTATTGCGAATTTCAACGCCACAAACCGAACAAAGTTTTGGCGGTGGCGGCATGAAGATGAAACATGTTCACGTCTTCGAAACGCTGCTGTGTATTTCCTTGACCATGGCGACACTGGGTTACTACGTGGACACCAGCTTTAAGAGACGGAATGCAAGAAGTGAGAAGACCAGCACGGTCAACCACAGTCAGCCAGCAGTTAAACCGGGGTCGACACTAGACTCTCAACATTCCGAGATTGGTAGTGTAAGCCCCAAGGCACTTTCGCTAGAGATTATTAGCCCAGCCGGTCGTCCGACGAAAAACCGTTCCGGCACGGCCACAACTCTGGATAAAGATGGTGCCTACATTGCGCCCTACAGAGTCACTACACGCAAGAATGCTACAATCACAGGTCTCACTTCTTTCCCGTCTGCCAGTGATGTCTCCGAAAATGGAGCGCTTCGGATCTCTTATAATGACTCGACGGTTAATTGTACACAAGCCGTGAGAGAAAATGTCACAACGTCAGTCTTGAGACGAAATAATACAATACAAGTTGTGAGAGGAAATGATACAACACCAGCCATGAGAAAACAAGTCAAAAGACGAGCAGTAGAAGGAAATGATAGAATAGATGAAAATCATGCCACCTCATCTGTTGTTGATGGTATCTCGGACTTGAGCTTTCAAAGTGACGAAAAAAATCTCAAAAGTCTTGATTCCAGGAAGGTCCTGAACATCATCGGCCTTTTCGCACTGACAGGTAAGAGCCTTCTTGTTCCACGTCTTTGCCGTATGTGTACATTAGAGCCAAACCTGTCAGATCTAGCTATATACATACCATCACGGCTATAACCTTAAGCATTTAACGTTTTCCCTAAAAACTTGAGAATCTAACCAGTCCCCTAATTTTTTCACAAGCTCTCACCGGAAATAAAACTCAAAAAGATATTTTGTTAAAAAATACCAAGAATAAACAACAGCAAATAATAATAATAATAATAATAATAATAATATTAAATACACAAATACAAACGTAGCTCTGGCAACTTTTGATGACGATGTTGGATGATTACAACCCAATCGAACTAGTTGTATTATCATGCTGCAGGTGTCAATGGTCTTATTGGTAAATGCACTTCAACCCTTTAAATTGTCTTATTCTCCAGTCACATAATATGCCTTTCCTTCGATTACTATATACATTAATGTTCATAGAGATACTATTTCTATAACTTAAATCCCCTGTTCAGATAGATAACTGTGTAGTGTATGGTAAAATATGCTTTTACAGGATTGTGTTAAAAAATAGAGCGTGTTTTAATGGTTTATCCAGTTAAAATATAGTTATTATTCTAAATAATTATATTTTAACAAGAAGTTCTGTTAAATTTATTCAACAGTTTGTCTGTTTATAGTTTTAAGTCTGATAAATATTTTCAGTGCCACATCCCTGAAGAAACAATAGGACCATATTCTCATCTCCATATAACATCAATAGGATAATGTTTGTTTATCTCTTTAATATTAACAGATATTATCCCCAGTGACTTATCTCCATAACATCAAGAGTTTTTTTACCCTCAGTCTCATCTCCCTACAACATAAACAGAATACTGTTTAGGCTTTCAACCATTCAACTATTCAGTAATATTTTATCTTTAAAATGAGCCTCGAACTTAATCTTAAAATTTAGAATATTGAGGAAAAAGAAGAGGATGGGGTGATAATATAAACAGTTATAAATAGATCTGTCCCCAACGAAAATTTAAAAACAAAACAATAACACTCTCCTATATAATGTAGGTTAGGTTCATATTTGATGAAGTCTTATTGTTCAATTATCCAACCAGGCCTTTATCCTGAAGGTTTGGTGCTTCTACCCGCCTCGCTCCTGGCCGCCAAGCACATCAACTACAACCACAGTGACATACTACCTGGCTACAGGCTCAAGATTAACGCTTACGACACTAACGTGAGTACTTCTTGGGATTAGTCAGTGTTAACTGGCTGTCTTAACTTTCTCATTGGCTTAGTCATACATAACTGGAATTCTTGACTTTCTCATTGGCTTAGTCATACATAACTGGCTGTCTTGACTTTCTCCTTGGCTCCGTCATACATAACTGTCTCAACTTTCTCATTGGCTTAGTAAGGGTCAACTGGCTGTCTTGAATTTCTCATTGGCTTAGTAAGGGTCAACTGGCCGTCTTGACTTTCTCATTGGATTAGTCCTACATTACTGGCTTAAATTTCTAATTTGGCTCAATGATATATATTTAGTTATCTTATTATTATAATAATTTTTTGCGCTTTTGTTAGTCTTTTGTAAGCATGTTTATAACTTAAAGATTTTATATGAAGTATGGGTGCAAAAATGCATTAGATCGTGTGGTATTAATTGTAAAATCATTTTTTCCAGTATCAACTAATTTGTAGTAGAATAAAGCCAACCACTCGATATTTTATGACAACCCATTCAATCTGCTCACTGCTGGTATATTTATTTAACAGTATTGTAATACTTGTCAATTAATTTGGGATCAGAAGAAACTTCTTTTGTTTCAAATAATAATTTTTCCCCTGAACACTTGAATCAAAGGAAATAATTACTACAAGGAAATTAATCAATCAAACGATAACTCCCAATTATTTGCCTGAGAATGAGAGGAGAGAAGCAATGAAGTGGTGGACATGGTCGCTAGGGGTTCATGTATGCCGAGATTTAACGAAGTTGTAAAAATTAGTATCTATCAAAAAACAAATTGTGAAATAATCAAATATAGAGCGTCCCAATAAAATGTACACACTCTTTAAATGAACATAACACTAACATTTTCTTAATAAATAGAAGAGATTCATAAATCAGAATACTGTGGACAAACGAAGTGTGTTTATAATTAACGAAAGTTTTCAAACTGGTGGCCATAGTAATGCCTCTCTACTTCGCGGTTCACTTTTCGTGGATTCTCTGCTTTGCAGAACTTTAAATATAGTTGTAGTATTAGAAGAGGTGTCCTTGAAAATGGCATTGTTCGTCATTTTCACCTTAATATTAGCGTTAATTTTTTATATTACATCTCTCGGTGATGTGTTTTGAATTCGGAATTTGTGTTATCAAACGCTGCAGTCTGGAATTTAAAAAATCTAATTTTGAAGAAACTACCTGGATATTCTTCTTAATTAAGTTCACATATTTGAGTTAAACTTTTAACAAATAAGTTACTAACTCTAATGTTCGATATTTTGAAATGCGGATTTTTACCTGGAACTAGGCGGGTTACAATTTTAATCACTAACTAATCAGAAAACAATATCTTCTTTCAGTTGTTTTTAATTAAATGAAGCGTTATTATTTTTAACTCTATGTTTTGGTATTTTTTTTCATTAATTATTTTTTTACATTATGTGTTTCAAAAGAAACATTTTAATTTTATACATTTTTCGCGAGCTGCAACGCAATGCTTAACATCTTGTGTCCCTACTTCGCGGATTTTCACCTATCGCGTGGGTCTCCGGTCACCATTAACCACGATAAACTAGGGTTCACTATATATGTTAGTATATTTATATATATATATATATATATACATAAACAGTGCTTTTTTTGTAAAAAAAAATAGGTGCCGGTACTCAGTGATGGATTGCCTAACTTTTAACTACCAGTTCACACCTCGATGCAAGCTAAATCACAACTGCGAAGATACTAAATGTCTAAAACAATTTTATTTTATAATTAACCAACTAAAATTGTTTTATTATTTCTTTCTTAGTATACCGTATACATTTGTTATGATTTGTAAAATTGAACTAACAACTTATTCAAGTTATTCTCGATTTACTTTTAAAAAATTGTGTTAAGTTCTCTTGTGTTTTATAGGAAAGAACCCTGTTAAAAATGTAAATGAAATATAAATACTGAAAAATTATTCATAATTAATTCCAAATTTTGATCAAGTTGTCATCTGACGTATACTCCCGACTAGGCCTGTCAACGGGTACCCGGAACCCGGATACCCGTTGCTCGTGTGATTACCCGGGTAGTAAAATTCCGCTCGGGTACCCGTGAGAATGTGGCTTCAATGTCTATATTAACCATAGGCTCCCGTGCGGCTTTTTTGTGTTTACATTGTGACTCCCGAAACAATTTATCAAATGAAAATGTTTGTTTCAAATATATGCTGTGAAGTACATGTAAGGAAAAATATCTGTTAATGGGAAGTATCTGTCAACGGGAAATAACGTACGGTCCCAACAAACTACAATGTATTTGGATACATTTTTTTTCTCTCAATCTGAAACAGAAATCGCACAACACAAAAAAGTTTTGGTTCTATAAAATAATCATTTAAAAATCCTCTACCAATAATAAGGATGGACTGATTAGAGATGAAAGACGCTGTTTCTTTTTTTTTAAAACTGCTTTGACACTAGCTTTGCTTTGAAATACGCCGATTTATACTAGCTAATGTTATTTTATCTACCCCCTCTCCCCTTTCACTCCTATACCCACGCCCCTTACATCCGCTTGTGTTTCTTGTGTTTATTAACACGTGGTGACCTAGAAAAACTGATGGTAATAATGCGGACAAGGTTATTAGTATTTAAATTTAATAAATTGAATAGTTACTAACAGTGTAAGATGGGTAAGACGTCGGCTGTGAGGATGGACTGCACAGAGATGAAAGAGGCCGTGATGTTTTTTGTTCATAGAAACACCCTTGTTTTGACATTAACTTTGCTTTGAAATAGCCGACAGTGGGTCACCGATTGATACTATCTAATGCCGTTTTTCGACCCCCCCCCACTCTCTTCACTCCTTTAACCCAGTGCTTCTCAAAATTTTTAGCACTTTTTTTTTACCGGTGCACTATTTTACCTGTACGTACATGGTGGCGAAATGTATTTTGTTTCCTTTTATTTCTTTCATTTATTCGCTTATTGTCAAAAATGACAAATTCTATTGGGTTAGTATTATTGGTAGCAATTGGAGGATTATAATTATATTTTTCTTTCCTTTCATGATAACTTCCGCGGACCACCACTTTGAGAAGCACTGCTATAACCCACACCCCTTGCATTCGCATGTGTTTCTTGCGTTCATTAAAACGTGTTTGCCTTGCCCAAAATTAATATTAATAATACACCCAAAGTTAATTAGATGGGTGAGACGTCGTGTGGAATCAGGCCAATCGAGTTGACAGCGACACAGCAAAATGCAACCGTTGTAAGGAAATTGTGTCTGCGAAGGGTGGCAACCCAACGTGATAAAACGCCATGTGAACAGTATTCATAAAATTGATATTGATAAACAAATCGCCGATCCACCCAATATCAGAACATTTTTTGGTGTCAACAAAGGCAGTGCCACTGACCAAAGCACGATCACTTGAGATTTACCGCAGTATTGCGTCCTTCATCGCCCTTAGCATCGACTACCGACGCCAAGTGGATATTAACATTCAAGGTATGACACTGAACTTTACGTCATTGCTGTTGACATTTTTTTGCATGTTTAGTTTATTGTAATTTTAGTTTATGAGGATGACGAATGGATTTACAGCAGAAATTGAATAACAGTTTTTAGTGCATTATATTTAATTGTAGTGCATTAGTAATAGCATGTTACTGGAAGCAAGCCGTTGGCTACTACTACTGTGTGAAATGAGATGCATGGATTGTGGCTAGGTTGCATTGTATAGCGGTCATGACGGGGAAAATTATGCGACTTTTAGAACGGGTAACCCGGGTACCCGTTCGAAATTTTCACGGATACCCGGGGAGCTTTTTTCAACAAAATTGACAGCCCTACTCCCGACTGCTTTCTTTGTTGTTGGTATCTGGGGCTGAATATCTGCCTCTAAGCAACCATGAATCAAAATATCTTGTAGGGTCAAAACTCACGAGTGGTGTTCCAACTAATCTGATAAATTACACTGAAGTTACAGTTGTTGACATCAATAAACTTCTTGTTGGAGGGGATGATAAGATTTATTTGACGAAATCCTGTTTCGGCTTCAGTTGAAGAAATTGTAATTGTACTTAGAGCAATTTACAAGGAAGTAGTTTATCCGGAATGGTTTTTTTCGATGAGATATTCACGAAATCCGCGAATCATTATTCTTTCGTTTAATTGCAATCTTGTTGAAGATTTTCTCATTTCTGTTTCCCCAAATGTTAAGATAGTACCAATGTTGTCCGGCCATTGCTTTGTATCGAGCACTCGAGCCCAATATGCCAACTCAGCATCTTCACTAGAAAGCAACCTTTGTTTAATTGATTCTTGTAGTTTTTTGTTAAAAAGCTTTTACGTCAATTGGTGGATCAATGTTACATTTTATGGTGTGAAGTGAAACCCCTTTGAAAAGTTTACTATCTACAGTAGTGGCCGCAATTTTATTATAAGGGCCTGAAATAATTTGCCTTTTTAAAAAAATCTGTATAACAGCCTTGATTTTTTAAGCTGCTCTGTACATGTCTATGTTGCGCTCTTACAAATCCAAACTTAACTCTGACAATTCTTGGAGCACATCGCACATCAATCCGAGGTCTATTACAAATTCAGTAGAAGTAAGCTTTCGCTGCAAACTTTCATACATGCATTGATCTTTTATGTCTCTGGTTGAGTCAAGTTTTGCTTCTTCAAAATGTTGTACCAAAACTTCATAATCTTCCCAAACTGTTAAAACATCAAGGAAGCTGGATGCCACCCATCGCGTGGTTAACATTCTTCCACTTTTAACAACTCAGCCTCTAACAAATGAGCACACATTTGCCATTCTCTGCAATTTTTGGGTGAAGAAATATAAACTACATACAGTTTATCAATGAATGCCTTAAATCTGTTGATTCCTGAAACTTGTTTTACGACATCACCAACGGAGAGTTCCAGTCGGTGATTTGCACAATGCCAAACCAGAAACGATGGAAACTTTTCTTTAAAAACAATTTTATTTTATAATTAACCTATAACAATAAACGTTAAAATACAAGGAAAGTAATAATTTTTTCCACATTGAAAAAGTTGCCGTTACACCGTATCGGTGCGTACCGTCACAAAAAAGCACTGTGTATATATATATATATATATATATATATATATATACTAGGGGCAAGTACCCGCTTTTCCAGGGTTTAACAACAACAGCAACAAAATCAAAAACAACAAAAACAACAACAAAACAACAACAAAAACAACAACAAAACAAAAACAAAACAACAACTACAACAACAACAACAAAGCAACAACAACAAAACAACAACTAAAACAACAACAGCAACAACAACAAAGCAACAACGACATGAAGGACATTGTCGTCGCAGGGCAAGGGATACGGACAACAACAACAGCAGCAAAATCATCACAAAAACAACAACAGCAACAACAACTGCAACAACAACAAAAACAAAACAACAACAAAAACAACAACAAAATACAACAAAACAACAACTACAACAACAACAGCAACAACAACAAAGCAACAACAACAAAACAACAACTAAAACAACAAAATCTTAACTATATGTAACGAAACTGTTTAAGAACTTTCCCCATTTAATTGTGTGTATGTGTACCAAATTTCATGTTATTTGGTAGTCTGGATCTTGAGTTATTAGAGAACAGACAAACACACAACAAATGCGTCTTATATGTATAACATTTGGGCCCCCGGCCCACCAGTTAGTGATAATTTTTTTTCGACTGCTACCATCGCGGAGGGTACTCAACAACTTTCCAAAGTTCATGTTTCTACCTACAAAGAAAGATGAGGAATTAGTGTTGATTTATTTTTATATAGCCCATATAAGGAAAAAAACGGTTTTTGGCCCCCCGGCCACCCATGATTCAAATTTTTAAAATTAGTTTCAACAATTACCGTCATAAGAGTGTATTCAGCAAGTTCCCAAAGTTTCATGCTTCTATATTAGAGGGAAGTTGAAGAAATTAGTGTTGAGTCATTTTTAAATATAAGAAAAAAAACTACATTAGGGCCCCGGCCCCAATTAAGTGATAATTTATATAATTTTTTACCTGTTACCATCGCCAAATGATACTTAACAACCACCGAAAGTTTCATGCTTCTACCTACACGGGAAAATAGATTAATTTTTTTATAGAGCTCATATAAGGAAAAAAGTACATATTGGGCCCCTGGCCCCCAGCATCTTATATATATGGAACGAAACCTGTTTATCAACGTTTCTCATGTCATTGTGTGTATTTGTACCAAATTTCACATTATTTGGTTGTCTGGATCTTTAGTTATTAGAGAACAGACTAACACACAACAAATGCGTCTTATATGTATAAGATTTGGGCCCCGGCCCCCCAGTTAGTGATTTTTTTTCCACTGCTACCATCGCGGGAGGGTACTCAACAAATTTCCAAAGTTCATGTTTCTACCTACAAAGAAAGATGAGGAATTAGTGTTGATTCAGTTTTATATAGCCCATATAAGAAAAAAAACGGTTTGGGCCCCCGGCCACCCATGAGTGAAAAATGTTTAATTATTCTTCGCCAATTATCGTCATAAGAGTGTATTCAGCAAGTTCCCATAGTTTCATGGTTCTACCTTCACGGGAAATTGAAGAATTTGTGTCTATTCAGTTTTAAATATAAGAAAAAAAACTACGATAGGGCCCCCGGCCCCCAGTAAGTGATAATATATATAATTTTTTTATCTGTTACCATCGCCAAATGATACTTAACAATTACCGAACGTTTTATGCTTCTACCTAAACGGGAAATGTGATATTTTTTTCTTTTTATTTTTTATGGAGCTCATATAAGGAAAAACTACATTTTGGGCCCCCGGCCCCCAGTATCTTATATATATGGAACGAAACCTGATTAATAACCTTTCCGGTATAATGTTGTGTACGTGTACCAAATTTCCCGTTATTTGGTTGTCTGGATCTTGAGTAAATAGGGAACAGACAGACAGACAGACAGACAACAAATGCGTCTTATATATATAGAAGATACTAGGGGCAAGTACCCGGCTTTCCCGGGTTTAACAACAACAGCAAAAAAAACAAAAACAACAACAAAAACAACAACAAAAACAACAACAACAACAAAAACAACAAAAAAAAACAACAACAAAACAACAAAAACAAAACAACAACAAACTAACAACTTTCAACAACAACAACAACAAGGCAACAACAACAAAACAACAACAGCAACAACAACAGCGACAACAACAAAGCAACAACAACATGAAGGACATTGTCGTCGCAGGGCAAGGGATGTGGACAACAACAACAACAGCAGCAAAAACAAAACAAAAACAACAACAGCAGCAACAACAGCAACAACAACTGCAACAACCAGAAAAACAAAACAACAACAAAAACAAAACAACAACAAAAACAACAAAACAACAACAGCAACAACAACAAAGCAACAACAACAAAGCAACTACAACAAAACAACAACTACAACAAAAGCAACAACAACAAAGCAACAACAACAAACCAATTATTTTATGGCGATCGTCGCCTTCTGTTAATCTCGACACCAAAATGTTTATTATTTTGCGTCATTATTTTACGTCTTAATTTTCAATAATATATATTTTTTATAGCTAATATAAGGAAAAATTACATTTTGGGCCCCCGGCCCCCAGTATCTTATATATATGGAACGAAACCTGTTTAATAACCTTTCCGGTATAATTTTGTGTACGTGTACCAAATTTCACGTTATTTGGTTGTCTGGATCTTGAGTTATTAGGGAACAGAGAGACAACCAGACAGACAACAAATGCATCTTATATGTATAAGATATATATATATATATATATATATATATATATATATATATATATATATATATATATATATATATATATATATACATATATATAGATATATATAAACGTAGCATTGGAAATATCATGGTAGGCTAATATGATCGATCTCAAATCTGATGACGCCAGATAAAATGGTTTTCTTTTAAGAGAGCTCTGAAAACTTAGAGAGTTTCCTCCTGCCAATGCACAATTCCTGATGTCTTCAATAACGTATTTAAATTACACATCTGTAAGACGGAGTAGACGTGAGCAGCTAAGGACTACAGATGTAATCATATAATTAAGGGCTATTTTGTATTCCTTCTTTTGAAGATCAAGTAAATCTTCTTCCTAAAATTTAATATCCTGAAATAATTACGCTTCTTAAAAAACATTGAGTAATAAAAAAAAATTTTTTAATCTTTTGAACAGCGTAGACTATATGTATGCCTGATAGGAAGTAACAAAATAAAGTGTTTGTTTTTTTGTTTTTTTGTTGACGTCCAGTCAGGCCAACATGTACCATGTTAGATAACATAAATTTCTCTAAAATCCCGATTGCAGTCTCACCCATATTGTGTTCTTGAAACAGTTGTGGTGTAGTTCATTTTAAAAGTTTAAGACAAGCTGTGAAAAGCTAATGAGTTTAACATTCATGTATCGGGAATTATCACTAGGTCATGTTATTATTACCTTTGTCGTTCCTTCTTCTTTGCAATCACATTCTGGTCTATGGTTTTACATATGTGGACTTATCCTCAGTCAAAGTTTTTCTCATAAAAAATGATGCTAAACACATGGATACCCATCCCTCCATATTATTTGTCTGAAAGAGTTCGCCCCCCTTATCCTCTATCCTCCACTGCTTCTCTTCCTTGTGGCCACCACAAACAACAGTGTAACGAGGCCGTGGGGCTGGACGCTTTTTATCAGGAAGTCTACAATCGGAACCGGACGTCCATCATGGTGCTGGGTGGCACGTGCTCACCTGTAACCGAGGCTACAGCCCAGGTGTCCCATCTGTGGGGACTCAAACAGGTGAGTGTAGTTTGGTGTCCGTAATATTTACGTCAGTCCCACCTTTCTTACATTGTGATCGTACTACCCTCATTCCCATACACAGGACCAGTTGCGTTACGTTATTTTAGTTGTTTATAGTTTTTCGAGCGCTCTATACGTGTTGTGAAAACATCAATACATCTCAAATTTTGTCCTGGTTACCCGTACAGGACTCGAACTGTAATTATATCGCATCTTAGTCTGTACACTACATGGAACTCTAAAGCGCAATACAATCAACAGGCATTCGACTCATGAGCTATAAATACCTACCGGAATCCAAAACTATAGATCCGTTGTCTGAAATCCTTCCTTTTGCCATCTGCTTAGCTAGAAGAACCCATCGTTTCCTTTCTCCTGATGTCTTTTTGTCCCTCCTGCAGGAATCGTATTTATTTTTTTAACTACCCTTTTCTAATACAGCCATTTCTGTTTTCCTTTTCTCCAGCTGCCGTCTCCAGTTTTACGTCCAAACAATGACAAAACTCATTTCTTTTTGACCCAGACTGATTTGGTGGTGTGGTGGGGGAGAGGGCTTATAAATTATCGCAGCTCACTAACCAACTTTCCTCACAGAACAAGAGTCAAAGTCGTGTAACCTTCAGACCAAACTACACCAACCCATCTCTTCGTATCTACGAACATTGTGGAGACTCTTAAGAGAATTCATTGGGATCCCTCACTCTCCACATCGAGTTTTTCCTGAAATGCCCTCTTTCAAAAGACAACCAAAAAAAACAACACACAACCACAAAACACATACACATACAATATCGCTTCCCAATTGTATATATATTTTTTTCCTGAAAGGTACGAGAAAATAAGGTCACGTTTAAAAAAAGCTAACTAAAAAGAACAAACTCCTACACAAATTGTTGTGTTATTTTTAATAGAGTTATAGTGAGTCGGCTTCAGTTTTCACACAGCAAAGTGAATCTGCATAAAATGGTTTTATAATGTTCGCGTATTTAGTTGGGAAACCATAGATGTTAAGAAGTTTCCAGAGCGTAGGTCGGTGAAGACTGTCGAACGCTTTTTGGAAATCGACAAAATTTTGCAGTGTGAAAACTGAAGAGGGAAATTCTGCCTGGTTCACAGTCGAAACAGGTGTGAAGCAAGGATGTGTCATGTCCCCAATGTTATTTGGAATAGCAATTGATTTGGTCATGCGAAAATGCACAGATGCCGGATTAGGCATCAAATGGACCGAAAACAATACTTTGGAAGACCTTGACTTTGCAGATGACCTGGCTCTTATAAGCTCAACGCATCTGAACACCCAAGAAAAAATGGATCGTCTCCAGCACTTTTTAAATCAAATTGGTCTTCAAATCAACACAACAAAAACAAAAGTCATGGACCTCACCAACCAACCCAATGATATTATACTTAATGACCAAACCATATAGAAAGTAACCAACTTCACTTACTTAGGAAGCAAAATGTCATATGATGGAGATGCAATATCAGAGATAACGACTCGAATTGCGTTGGCGTCAAGTGCTTTTAGCAAACTTACAAATATTTGGAGATCAAAGACACTTAGCAAACATATAAAACTTAGGCTATTCAACTCTTGCGTAATCCCTGTACTAACATATGGATGTGAAAGCTGGAAATCCACTCAAGCTATAGAAAAGAAATTAGTTGCCTTCGAGAACAAATGCCTCCGAAAAATTTTGAATATAAAATGGAGTGATTTCAAATCAAATGAAACAATAAGAGAAGAAACCAACCAAGAATATGTGTCAACCTTTATAAGGAGAAGACGTTGGAATTATATCGGTCATGTTCTTCGTATGGACGAGAGAAGACTACCACGTCAGGCCTTCATATGGACACCAAAAGGCAAAAGAAAACAAGGAAGACCAAAAGAAACCCTACGCAGAGCAATCAAAAGAGAAAGCTCAACCATGGGTCTAAGAAATAATCAAGACCTAATACAATTGGCGACGGATCGTCGTAAATGGAAATCAATGACTTCTGCCCTATGTGCTGTCTTCGGCCCGAGAGGAACTAACTAACTAACTATAGTGAGCCGTGTAACCAACTCCCAACATCCCAATCTATGCATACTGTTGTATGGGAGCCTCGGATTGTTAGTTGTTTTAAATGTATCATGAGGAGATTTAGAAAACAAAGCAGAAATCGAAAAAGTCAATGTGTATCAGAGTTGCTGTCTTATAATTTATTCTTCGAATTCAGGTTAACTTTCTTTATGAATCGTTATAAAGTGAGACTATTTGCCCCTCAAAGAGATGCTTGAATATTGAAATAACTTACACAAAGCTGTTGATATCAAGATTCCTTTGTATTCCGCGCTGAATGTCTGAATTTCAGTTTTAGCCATAAAAGAGTACTTCTAAAACTTTGTAGCATAGATGTAACAGATTTTATATGGTACTGAAACAAATGTTGTACTTGTACATTATACTTTGAATGAGTTTAATTCTATATAATTACGAGAGAACTTTATTTTTATTAATGAATTAATTAATGAATTAATTATTTATATTAAGCAATTATTGCATGTATGAATATGACTATAAAAATTATTAGTTGAGAATAAATAAACACAATTTAATTCCAGATCTCATACACTGCTGTGTCACCCCACCTCTCCAACAAAGAGATTTTCCCATCATTCTTCCGGGTCATGACCCCAGATCAAAACCTAACGGTGGCCAGGGTCAAGCTGTTCCAACGGATGAAATGGCGGAGGATCAATATCATATACCAGAACGCAAAACTCTGGTCAACGGTAGGTCAGTGGTTCAAGATAGGTCTTAATATCAGTGTTGTGTTCACTCTTGGTTAGTGGTGAACAGTGGGTCAGTGGTTCACGATAAGTCTCAATATCAGTTTTGTGGTCATTCTTGGTAAGTGGTGGACAGTGGGTCAGTGGTACACGATAAGTCTCAATATCAGTGTTGTGGTCATTCTTGTATAGTGGTAGACATTGGGTCAGTGTTTCACTATAAGTCTCAATATAAGTGTTGTGGTCATTCTTGGTTAGTGGTGGACAGTGGGTCAGTGGTACACGATAAGTCTCAATATCATTGTTGTGGTCACTCTTGGTTATGTGGCGAGAAAGATGAGAATCTATGTTTGGCAAGTTTGTCTAGGGGTGTAATGTTCAAATATCACCCTCCCGCTCACAACATATAACTTTAGTGATCTCTCGCAATCGATACTCAACATACCAAGGGGTGTAAAATGTAACAATAAATTTATTTATACAATTTATACAATAGTGGAAACTTGTTCCAAATGATAATAGTGATACAACAAATTAACTGTCCCTTATTTGGCCTAGTTTTATCATCATTAGGGCTAAGCCTTGTAACCTAGTGCTTATGGTGTTGGTACTTAAAGACAATGGGGTCGTCTCGCCCCGCTCCGTGTGGTGGTTGGTTCTGCCCGCCCCCTTCGTCAGTGTGTGCGATAAAGCGCTCAGCTTGGAAGTGCTGCCCTATACAAGGCTACGTCCTTGCTGGAAAGTGTAGTTGGTTCTGCAGGTTCCCTCTAGCTGAAGCTTTCGGTTCCTTGTGCTCAGTAGGCTGCCTCACCTATGGCCCAGGTGACTTCGGTGATCACGGAAGTGTGAATAACCGGCTTCTGTACGTGTAGTGCGTGTACACGTACAGGCTTCGACATAAGCAGTGTGCGTTTGTCGGCGTCAGTTTTACGTTAGACGTAATAACTGGTAACTGCTGAGTTGTCCTCCTCAGGGTCCTGTCGATAGGTGCAGGGATGAGGTAGGGTGTCAGATCCAAGTCGCTCGGGACAGTGGTGGGTCCAGCTCTTGGTCCTGAGTATTAACGACACTTCTGTCCCGGTACTGGTGGGTGCCCAGAAGCCAGACTAAAAATAGAAAAACATACATGGGTAGTTTCTCCACTTTGTCTGTTTTAATCCACCCTTCTGGCTGCCGAGCCTTCAGAGCAGGCTGCCAAAAGGGGATCAAAATACATTCATATAAACAAATTATCATCTAATATATTACATGACACGAGACTGAAATTAAGACCTCATTTCTACCCACCACGGGTGCAGATCTATCTGATGACACCTCGTAAATGGATTGAGGTACAAAATATAATTATGTTATTTATTACACGCAAATATAACTTGGTCCATCCATGTGATGGAGCCCGTGTAATCCTATTTAGTTAAGAAATAAATGTGGGACATTCAAATCTCGCACGTTGCCCCGTGCGGCGATCATGAGGTTAACATGTTCCGATAATTTCAACACGGCATTTATACAATAGTTAATAGTTGGATATATACAAAAATACGAGGGAACAAAGCTAGAGCTCAAATTACATGGATTCTGGTCAGTAAAGTAATGTCGGCCCTTCCATTACAAGGATGGATGCAGATATAGTGGTATGAATTATGGTCACACTGGCACTACACTCTGCTGACGTCTTGGGCGGAAAAGAGATTGATTGCTGGGTTGCGTTGGCCTTTATATGGGTATTGTATTCACCCATTTTCTGATTGGCTTTTAATTGTCGCAGCGCGGTCATGCGACCGTGACCTGTCACATGATCCCGTTGCATACCTAATCAGTTTAGATCGTCGCATTGTTGATGGTTTCGGGTCAGACAATAGTGAGTTCCCCTTTGTTCTACCCAGATACCGTGCGCAGATGACTTTATCTCCATAAATTTCGTCACAGGTTAGTGGTGGACAGTTGTTCAGTGGTACACGATAAGTCTTAATATCAGTGTTGTTGTCATTCTTGGTTAGTGGTGGACAGTGGGTCAGTGGTTCTTATTAGGTCTCAATATCAGTGTTGTGGTCACTCTTGGTTAGTGTTGGACAGTGGGTCAGTGGTACACAATAAGTCTCAATATCATTGTTGTGGTCACTCTTGGTTAGTGTGAACATTGGAATCAGTGGTACACGATAAGTCTTAATATCAGTGTTGTGGTCATTCTTGGTTAGTGGTGGACAGTGGGTCAGTGGTTCATGATAAGTCTCAATATCAGTTTTGTGGTCATTCTTGGTGGTTGTGGACAGTGGGTCAGTGGTTCACATTAGGTCTCAATATCGGTGCTGTGGTCACTCTAGGTTAGTGGTGGACGGTGGTCACAATAGCCGTGGTGTGGTCACATGTGATGAATCGCTAATGCTAGATTACAACATCATTCATGTGGTCACCTTTAGTTTGGGGTGGATGGTGGGTGACATTAACCGTATCAATTTTCTGCAGGGGCCCAACGCAAGGTAACAACATCTTTGGTGTGATCACTTTGAGTTAGTGGTCAGATCGAACAATCAAACGTTATATATGAAGAAACCCAAGCCAGTGGAATCCTCAGCTTATTTTTCTCGGATATGAAATGATTTAGATAATTTTCTGTCAGTTGTTCAATGTCAAAATAAATTAATGTAACTTTAGTCCATAAATAAGGAAGCAATAAAAATGTGTCTTATTTAATTAAATATTCCTAAAGAAATATGAATTGGAACGGTATTTTACTGTGATAAATCTTTCAAATAAAATACAATATATAGAAATGAATTGTTTGATTTAAACAATAAATTACAGGTTTTTTATGACCAAAAACATTTTTAAAAGTTTTGGTAAGTAGAAATAAAAAAAACCCAGAGAAATAAAAAGAAGAAAAATAAATGCAAATACTTAATACAAAAAATATTCGAAAGAAGAAGTGTAAAGAAACATAATAATTTGAAACGTATAGACTTAGTTTACTTTGATTGTTATAAAATACTCTTTAAAAAACCGTTTTAAAAATGTTATGGATCATCGCATTAATATATACATTAATATTAAATTATAATTATATATATCAAAATAACTAATTTAACCAGCATAATTGTTTAGAATATTAACTAGCATCAATAATTACAAATTTAGTAAAAAATACCCTGTCTGTAGTTAAATACATATATAATACCATCTTCCTTTGAAACATACCTTTACTGTTGTATTCAACCTTCAAATAACTATTCCATTGAGTTTTTTTTTAATTTTAACTTTTTCGTTTTCTTTTTCCTTATTAATTTTTCCTTTTTATATACATTTATTTTTATGTACATAAATCAGTTAAAAACTGTCAGTTTCTCTTTATTTTAAAGAAGCTCAACCTTTTCTGTACGAATTAGTTCTGGCAATTTTACTTCTTTGCTTTCTAATAATAATAATAATAATAATAATAATAATAATAATAATAATAATAGTAATAATAATAATAATAATAATAATAATAATAATCATGTGAGAACTTCTATAGCGCAGTACATCAGCTAGCTGTTGGGTTCACAGCAATTCATAGATTTAAAGTAACACATATTTTTTAATGCATTAAATTTCAAACATTAATATCCTAATTTTAAAAAAAAATAACATGGTACACATAAGCTACCATTATCATTTAGTATTTAGAGAAATGTTTGACTGTTAATTTTGAAAGTAACGTTTGAAGTGACGTGTTTTAGTGCTGTCTTGAAAGCCTTCTTCGTAGGAATACTAAGAATGTGTAATGGTAAAGATTTCCATTGTTTTAAGGGATACAAAAAGAGAAAGAGCTATCACCAAGTAACTCAGTATGCGTCTTAGGAACAGAGATAATACGTGTGTCTGTAGGAGAATTTTTCTGACGAGTGGATGCGTAGACAGAGAGAAATTCGAAAGATAGGAAGGGCATCAGTCGGAAAAGATGCATGCTTGTACATGAAAGCTAATTAAGTGAATGAAGTAGCGGAGTGACATGGTCGTATTTTTTTTCCATTAAAAACTAGCCTCACTGCTGAATTTTGAACGTTTTTTTTAGTTTTTAGATGTATTTTTGGTGACCCTAAAAAAAAAGAGAATTACAATAATCAAGACGGGAGAGAACAAGAGCACAGACTAGACTTTCTGTTGTTAAATTTTTATGAAATGTTAAATCGGTTTTTGTTTCTTCAGCTGGCGGAATACATGAAACAGGATCTGACCAGAGAGGGCTATGACGTAGTGGAAACGGAGATGTTCACCACTGACCCGACAAACAGTATTGAAAACCTCAGGGTAACACGTTTTATTAAACACGTGTTTAAGAATATAGACTTAATGAAATAGACAACTATCAGGGGAACTGTTGGGGCTTTCACATGTCACTCCTGTCTTTCCAGCAAACGACCAAACAGTGCACCGTTATAGTGGAATTTATCGGTTGTACTACGGAGTTTTTTGCGTTATCTGCTAACAAATAAGAGCACTAACTAAAAATATCGTTAACTATTTTAATAATGCTGATGTTTACACAGTGAAGGGCTTCACTCAGTATACGGGATTTATTATTATTTTTTTTACTAGTTGGTAGATGATTCAAACTATCAACGATGACATAGTTTATTTTCGAGAAATGTAGAGATCCCGTACACTCTCCCTGTGCGAGGTTATACAGCTCATCTGCCATTTGTGCGACATTGTGCAGTTGATAAAAAAAAACTTGCGCGCAAAAATCTTTAAGATCGTTATTTAAAACTTTTAAAAAGCAACAGAGTAGCATTCCTAAGTCCGTCTTTAGTTTAATAACCATGCTTGTGGTCTCAAAGCTCGATTCTTGTAACTGGAGACCACAGGCCGAGTGATGGCCCATGGCTCGAGTGGTGGTCCCTGGTTCGAGTAGTGGTGCATGATTCGAGTGACGGTCCATGGTCCGAGGGATGGTCACTAGTCTGGTTAAAGTTTCCATGGTCTGAGTGTTGGTCCTTGCTTCGAGTGATGTCCTCGGACCAATCTTGAAATGAACGGTTTTATTCAAGTTCAGTCCTATTAGTGGGTGTAACTTGACAAGTTCAGTCCTATTAGTCAGTGTAACTTGACAAGATCAGTCCTATTAGTCGGTGTAACTTGACAATTTCAGCCCTATTAGTCGGTGTAACTTGACAAGATCAGTCCTATTAGTCGGTGTAACTTGACAAGTTCAGTCCTATTAGTCGGTGTAACTTGACAAGTCAGTCCTATTAGTCGGTGTAACTTGACAAGATCAGTCCTATTAGTCAGTGTAACTTGACAAGTTCAGTCATATTAGTCGGTGTAACTTGACAAGATCAGTCCTATTAGTCGGTGTAACTTGACAAGTTCAGTCCTATTAGTCGGTGTAACTTGACAAGTTCTGTCCTATTAGTCGGTGTAACTTGACAAGATCAGTCCTATTAGTCAGTGTAACTTGACAAGATCAGTCCTATTAGTCAGTGTAACTTGACAAGTTCAGTCCTATTAGTCAGTGTAACTTGACAAGATCAGTCATATTAGTCAGTGTAACTTGACAAGATCAGTCCTATTAGTCAGTGTAACTTGACAAGATCAGTCCTATTAGTCGGTGTAACTTGACAAGTTCAGTCCTATTAGTCGGTGTAACTTGACAAGTTCAGTCCTATTAGTCGGTGTAACTTGACAAGATCAGTCCTATTAGTCAGTGTAACTTTACAAGATCAGTCCTATTAGTCGGTGTAACTTGACAAGTTCAGTCCTATTAGTCGGTGTAACTTGACAAGATCAGTCCTATTAGTCAGTGTAACTTGACAAGATCAGTCCTATTAGTCGGTTAAAACTTGACAAGATCAGTCCTATTAGTCAGTGTAACTTGACAAGATCAGTCCTATTAGTCAGTGTAACTTGACAAGATCAGTCCTATTAGTCGGTGTAACTTGACAAGATCAGTCCTATTAGTCGGTGTAACTTGACAAGTTCAGTCCTATTAGTCGGTGTAACTTGACAAGATCAGTCCTATTAGTCAGTGTAACTTGACAAGATCAGTCCTATTAGTCGGTGTAACTTGACAAGTTCAGTCCTATTAGTCGGTGTAACTTGACAAGATCAGTCCTATTAGTCAGTGTAACTTGACAAGATCAGTCCTATTAGTCGGTGTAACTTGACAAGATCAGTCCTATTAGTCGGTGTAACTTGACAAGATCAGTCCTATTAGTCAGTGTAACTTGACAAGATCAGTCCTATTAGTCAGTGTAACTTGACAAGATCAGTCCTATTAGTCGGTGTAACTTGACAAGTCAGTCTATAGTCGGTAACTGACAAGATCAGTCCTATTAGTCAGTGTAACTTGACAAGATCAGTCCTATTAGTCGGTGTAACTTGACAAGTTCAGTCCTATTAGTCGGTGTAACTTGACAAGATCAGTCCTATTAGTCAGTGTAACTTGACAAGATCAGTCCTATTAGTCGGTGTAACTTGACAAGATCAGTCCTATTAGTCAGTGTAACTTGACAAGTTCAGTCCTATTAGTCAGTGTAACTTGACAAGATCAGTCCTATTAGTCGGTGTAACTTGACAAGATCAGTCCTATTAGTCAGTGTAACTTGACAAGATCAGTCCTATTAGTCGGTGTAACTTGACAAGATCAGTCCTATTAGTCAGTGTAACTTGACAAGTTCAGTCCTATTAGTCAGTGTAACTTGACAAGATCAGTCCTATTAGTCAGTGTAACTTGACAAGTTCAGTCCTATTAGTCGGTGTAACTTGACAAGATCAGTCCTATTAGTCAGTGTAACTTGACAAGATCAGTCCTATTAGTCGTGTAACTTGACAAGATCAGTCCTATTAGTCGGTGTAACTTGACAAGTTCAGTCCTATTAGTCGGTGTAACTTGACAAGATCAGTCCTATTAGTCGTGTAACTTGACAAGATCAGTCCTATTAGTCAGTGTAACTTGACAAGATCAGTCCTATTAGTCAGTGTAACTTGACAAGATCAGTCCTATTAGTCAGTGTAACTTGACAAGATCAGTCCTATTAGTCAGTGTAACTTGACAAGATCAGTCCTATTAGTCGGTGTAACTTGACAAGATCAGTCCTATTAGTCAGTGTAACTTGACAAGATCAGTCCTATTAGTCGGTGTAACTTGACAAGTTCAGTCCTATTAGTCGGTGTAACTTGACAAGATCAGTCCTATTAGTCGGTGTAACTTGACAAGATCAGTCCTATTAGTCGGTGTAACTTGACAAGATCAGTCCTATTAGTCAGTGTAACTTGACAAGATCAGTCCTATTAGTCGGTGTAACTTGACAAGTTCAGTCCTATTAGTCGGTGTAACTTGACAAGATCAGTCCTATTAGTCAGTGTAACTTGACAAGATCAGTCCTATTAGTCGGTGTAAAACTTGACAAGATCAGTCCTATTAGTCAGTGTAACTTGACAAGATCAGTCCTATTAGTCAGTGTAACTTGACAAGATCAGTCCTATTAGTCGGTGTAACTTGACAAGATCAGTCCTATTAGTCGGTGTAACTTGACAAGATCAGTCCTATTAGTCGGTGTAACTTGACAAGATCAGTCCTATTAGTCAGTGTAACTTGACAAGATCAGTCCTATTAGTCGGTGTAACTTGACAAGTTCAGTCCTATTAGTCGGTGTAACTTGACAAGATCAGTCCTATTAGTCAGTGTAACTTGACAAGATCAGTCCTATTAGTCAGTGTAACTTGACAAGATCAGTCCTATTAGTCGGTGTAACTTGACAAGATCAGTCCTATTAGTCGGTGTAACTTGACAAGATCAGTCCTATTAGTCGGTGTAACTTGACAAGATCAGTCCTATTAGTCGGTGTAACTTGACAAGATCAGTCCTATTAGTCAGTGTAACTTGACAAGATCAGTCCTATTAGTCGGTGTAACTTGACAAGATCAGTCCTATTAGTCGGTGTAACTTGACAAGTTCAGTCCTATTAGTCGGTGTAACTTGACAAGATCAGTCCTATTAGTCAGTGTAACTTGACAAGATCAGTCCTATTAGTCGGTGTAACTTGACAAGATCAGTCCTATTAGTCAGTGTAACTTGACAAGATCAGTCCTATTAGTCAGTGTAACTTGACAAGATCAGTCCTATTAGTCAGTGTAACTTGACAAGTCATTACAGATCAGTCCTATTAGTCGGTGTAACTTGACAAGTTCAGTCCTATTAGTCAGTGTAACTTGACAAGTTCAGTCCTATTAGTCGGTGTAACTTGACAAGATCAGTCCTATTAGTCGGTGTAACTTGACAAGATCAGTCCTATTAGTCGGTGTAACTTGACAAGTTCAGTCCTATTAGTCGGTGTAACTTGACAAGATCAGTCCTATTAGTCAGTGTAACTTGACAAGATCAGTCCTATTAGTCGGTGTAACTTGACAAGATCAGTCCTATTAGTCAGTGTAACTTGACAAGATCAGTCCTATTAGTCAGTGTAACTTGACAAGATCAGTCCTATTAGTCAGTGTAACTTGACAAGATCAGTCCTATTAGTCAGTGTAACTTGACAAGATCAGTCCTATTAGTCAGTGTAACTTGACAAGATCAGTCCTATTAGTCGGTGTAACTTGACAAGTTCAGTCCTATTAGTCGGTGTAACTTGACAAGTTCAGTCCTATTAGTCGGTGTAACTTGACAAGATCAGTCCTATTAGTCAGTGTAACTTGACAAGATCAGTCCTATTAGTCGGTGTAACTTGACAAGTTCAGTCCTATTAGTCGGTGTAACTTGACAAGATCAGTCCTATTAGTCGGTGTAACTTGACAAGTTCAGTCCTATTAGTCGGTGTAACTTGACAAGATCAGTCCTATTAGTCAGTGTAACTTGACAAGATCAGTCCTATTAGTCGGTGTAACTTGACAAGATCAGTCCTATTAGTCAGTGTAACTTGACAAGATCAGTCCTATTAGTCAGTGTAACTTGACAAGATCAGTCCTATTAGTCGGTGTAACTTGACAAGATCAGTCCTATTAGTCAGTGTAACTTGACAAGTTCAGTCCTATTAGTCGGTGTAACTTGACAAGATCAGTCCTATTAGTCGGTGTAACTTGACAAGATCAGTCCTATTAGTCAGTGTAACTTGACAAGATCAGTCCTATTAGTCGGTGTAACTTGACAAGATCAGTCCTATTAGTCGGTGTAACTTGACAAGATCAGTCCTATTAGTCGGTGTAACTTGACAAGTTCAGTCCTATTAGTCGGTGTAACTTGACAAGATCAGTCCTATTAGTCGGTGTAACTTGACAAGATCAGTCCTATTAGTCGGTGTAACTTGACAAGATCAGTCCTATTAGTCAGTGTAACTTGACAAGATCAGTCCTATTAGTCAGTGTAACTTGACAAGTTCAGTCCTATTAGTCGGTGTAACTTGACAAGATCAGTCCTATTAGTCAGTGTAACTTGACAAGATCAGTCCTATTAGTCGGTGTAACTTGACAAGATCAGTCCTATTAGTCGGTGTAACTTGACAAGTTCAGTCCTATTAGTCGGTGTAACTTGACAAGATCAGTCCTATTAGTCGGTGTAACTTGACAAGATCAGTCCTATTAGTCGGTGTAACTTGACAAGATCAGTCCTATTAGTCGGTGTAACTTGACAAGATCAGTCCTATTAGTCGGTGTAACTTGACAAGATCAGTCCTATTAGTCGGTGTAACTTGACAAGATCAGTCCTATTAGTCGGTGTAACTTGACAAGATCAGTCCTATTAGTCGGTGTAACTTGACAAGATCAGTCCTATTAGTCGGTGTAACTTGACAAGATCAGTCCTATTAGTCAGTGTAACTTGACAAGATCAGTCCTATTAGTCAGTGTAACTTGACAAGATCAGTCCTATTAGTCGGTGTAACTTGACAAGTTCAGTCCTATTAGTCAGTGTAACTTGACAAGATCAGTCCTATTAGTCGAGTGTAACTTGACAAGATCAGTCCTATTAGTCAGTGTAACTTGACAAGATCAGTCCTATTAGTCGGTGTAACTTGACAAGTTCAGTCCTATTAGTCAGTGTAACTTGACAAGATCAGTCCTATTAGTCGGTGTAACTTGACAAGATCAGTCCTATTAGTCAGTGTAACTTGACAAGATCAGTCCTATTAGTCAGTGTAACTTGACAAGATCAGTCCTATTAGTCGGTGTAACTTGACAAGATCAGTCCTATTAGTCAGTGTAACTTGACAAGTTCAGTCCTATTAGTCGGTGTAACTTGACAAGATCAGTCCTATTAGTCGGTGTAACTTGACAAGATCAGTCCTATTAGTCGGTGTAACTTGACAAGATCAGTCCTATTAGTCAGTGTAACTTGACAAGATCAGTCCTATTAGTCGGTGTAACTTGACAAGATCAGTCCTATTAGTCGGTGTAACTTGACAAGATCAGTCCTATTAGTCAGTGTAACTTGACAAGATCAGTCCTATTAGTCGGTGTAACTTGACAAGATCAGTCCTATTAGTCGGTGTAACTTGACAAGTATCAGTCCTATTAGTCGGTGTAACTTGACAAGATCAGTCCTATTAGTCAGTGTAACTTGACAAGATCAGTCCTATTAGTCGGTGTAACTTGACAAGATCAGTCCTATTAGTCAGTGTAACTTGACAAGATCAGTCCTATTAGTCGGTGTAACTTGACAAGATCAGTCCTATTAGTCAGTGTAACTTGACAAGATCAGTCCTATTAGTCAGTGTAACTTGACAAGATCAGTCCTATTAGTCGTGTAACTGACAAGTCAGTCCATAGTCGTGTAACTTGACAAGATCAGTCCTATTAGTCAGTGTAACTTGACAAGATCAGTCCTATTAGTCGGTGTAACTTGACAAGATCAGTCCTATTAGTCGGTGTAACTTGACAAGTTCAGTCCTATTAGTCGGTGTAACTTGACAAGATCAGTCCTATTAGTCAGTGTAACTTGACAAGATCAGTCCTATTAGTCGGTGTAACTTGACAAGATCAGTCCTATTAGTCGTGTAACTTGACAAGATCAGTCCTATTAGTCGGTGTAACTTGACAAGATCAGTCCTATTAGTCAGTGTAACTTGACAAGATCAGTCCTATTAGTCGGTGTAACTTGACAAGTTCAGTCCTATTAGTCGGTGTAACTTGACAAGTTCAGTCCTATTAGTCGGTGTAACTTGACAAGATCAGTCCTATTAGTCAGTGTAACTTGACAAGATCAGTCCTATTAGTCGGTGTAACTTGACAAGTTCAGTCCTATTAGTCGGTGTAACTTGACAAGATCAGTCCTATTAGTCGGTGTAACTTGACAAGTTCAGTCCTATTAGTCGGTGTAACTTGACAAGATCAGTCCTATTAGTCAGTGTAACTTGACAAGATCAGTCCTATTAGTCGGTGTAACTTGACAAGATCAGTCCTATTAGTCAGTGTAACTTGACAAGATCAGTCCTATTAGTCAGTGTAACTTGACAAGATCAGTCCTATTAGTCGGTGTAACTTGACAAGTTCAGTCCTATTAGTCAGTGTAACTTGACAAGATCAGTCCTATTAGTCGAGTGTAACTTGACAAGATCAGTCCTATTAGTCGGTGTAACTTGACAAGATCAGTCCTATTAGTCGGTGTAACTTGACAAGTTCAGTCCTATTAGTCAGTGTAACTTGACAAGATCAGTCCTATTAGTCGGTGTAACTTGACAAGATCAGTCCTATTAGTCAGTGTAACTTGACAAGATCAGTCCTATTAGTCAGTGTAACTTGACAAGATCAGTCCTATTAGTCGGTGTAACTTGACAAGATCAGTCCTATTAGTCAGTGTAACTTGACAAGTTCAGTCCTATTAGTCGGTGTAACTTGACAAGATCAGTCCTATTAGTCGGTGTAACTTGACAAGATCAGTCCTATTAGTCGGTGTAACTTGACAAGATCAGTCCTATTAGTCGGTGTAACTTGACAAGATCAGTCCTATTAGTCGGTGTAACTTGACAAGTTCAGTCCTATTAGTCGGTGTAACTTGACAAGTTCAGTCCTATTAGTCGGTGTAACTTGACAAGATCAGTCCTATTAGTCGGTGTAACTTGACAAGATCAGTCCTATTAGTCAGTGTAACTTGACAAGATCAGTCCTATTAGTCAGTGTAACTTGACAAGATCAGTCCTATTAGTCGGTGTAACTTGACAAGTTCAGTCCTATTAGTCGGTGTAACTTGACAAGTTCAGTCCTATTAGTCGGTGTAACTTGACAAGATCAGTCCTATTAGTCAGTGTAACTTGACAAGATCAGTCCTATTAGTCGGTGTAACTTGACAAGTTCAGTCCTATTAGTCGGTGTAACTTGACAAGATCAGTCCTATTAGTCGGTGTAACTTGACAAGTTCAGTCCTATTAGTCGGTGTAACTTGACAAGATCAGTCCTATTAGTCAGTGTAACTTGACAAGATCAGTCCTATTAGTCGGTGTAACTTGACAAGATCAGTCCTATTAGTCAGTGTAACTTGACAAAGATCAGTCCTATTAGTCAGTGTAACTTGACAAGATCAGTCCTATTAGTCGGTGTAACTTGACAAGTTCAGTCCTATTAGTCAGTGTAACTTGACAAGTTCAGTCCTATTAGTCGACGTAACTTGACAAGATCAGTCCTATTAGTCAGTGTAACTTGACAAGATCAGTCCTATTAGTCGGTGTAACTTGACAAGTTCAGTCCTATTAGTCGGTGTAACTTGACAAGATCAGTCCTATTAGTCGGTGTAACTTGACAAGATCAGTCCTATTAGTCAGTGTAACTTGACAAGATCAGTCCTATTAGTCAGTGTAACTTGACAAGATCAGTCCTATTAGTCGGTGTAACTTGACAAGTTCAGTCCTATTAGTCGGTGTAACTTGACAAGATCAGTCCTATTAGTCGGTGTAACTTGACAAGATCAGTCCTATTAGTCGGTGTAACTTGACAAGATCAGTCCTATTAGTCGGTGTAACTTGACAAGATCAGTCCTATTAGTCGGTGTAACTTGACAAGTTCAGTCCTATTAGTCGGTGTAACTTGACAAGTTCAGTCCTATTAGTCGGTGTAACTTGACAAGATCAGTCCTATTAGTCGGTGTAACTTGACAAGATCAGTCCTATTAGTCGGTGTAACTTGACAAGATCAGTCCTATTAGTCGGTGTAACTTGACAAGATCAGTCCTATTAGTCGGTGTAACTTGACAAGATCAGTCCTATTAGTCGGTGTAACTTGACAAGATCAGTCCTATTAGTCGGTGTAACT
>CALYLW010000304.1:294230-313086 GCA_944989445.1 Ampullaceana balthica | reverse complement strand
AATCATCATCGGGAGTATGTACGAATACGCGGCTCGGAAAATGATGTGTGCGGTAAGCAATGCTGTACATATAAAATAATATGTATTTACGTGCGAGATAAAAGCAAGCGAAGGTAGTCGAAACAGTTTGCCTTAATTCTATGAATAAGAAATAAAAATATATAGATGTGTAATGCATTGAACGGAGAAGGACCACCAGAAATAAATTTAGGTCGTGATAACGTATGCTCTAAACTATTGAAAATGTAACTTCAAATTCATGTACGTAAATGGACTTCTAAATAAACAAATTATATTTACTTTCTTTATGTATGCTTTTCAGGAAGGATAAAAATTTATCAACTTATAAGAACTTTAATAATAAATTGAGATTTTAAAAAAATATTTTAAAGGATCATTCAATAAAGAGGATGAACATCTATCATAGACCAAGCCAATTCTTTCAAATAGGGTCCGTTCGATTATTAAAGGGCGAAATAAATATGTCATCTAATTTTCATCACAGTCTCCGGGGGAGAAAACAAATATTTTAAACAAAATTAATGTAAATAATTATAAAAACAATCCTAATTCCCATTATTATTTGTGACGTTCGGAAAGGTGGTCGTATATCGGGATCGATATTGCTATCCTCGCTATCGGCTCGCTTCAAGTGGCCTGAGGTTTGAAATCTCGTATCAACGAGAACTTGGTTACTGAACGCGTGCCGAGGAAATTCAAATGAAGGAACTCGTGCTCGAAGCTCATAATTTCTTGACTTTGTCTCTCGCGTAAGCTCAGCCCTGGTGGGTGGAGTGGGGAGGCGGGCGGGGGCGGGGGAAGTGGAAACCATTTTTAAAGAGGGGAAGGGTGTAATTGGAGAATTGCAAGAGGTGGAGCGGATGTACTCATGCGTGACGGGGTGGTCTATTGAGTGGCTGTGAGCGTGGGTGCTTGTTGTTAATGTACTTGGCTGATAGTTAGGACTAGTTTGGTCGCTGACTGAAGATGTTGGAAATATTGTTGGTAGCAGGCTGTGAATGGAGTTAGCTGAGGGTTGGGACTCGTTTGGGTGCTGGCTCTAGATGTACTTCGGGTTTGGCTGAGGGTCGAAAACTAACCGTTAAGGCGAGTGAGATAGACTGAGAGGTGGGAACTATTGGCAGAATGGGACGGGAACATTGTCAATGAGTCGATATCTTACATGCCTCGAATGATTATGAATGGGATATTATGAAAGCGTTATATGAACATTATTTATTTGGCGGTGTGTGCAAGCTGGTCTTCATTCACCATTCATCATTCACAACGCTTTGAGTTCAAAACTGATTTAAGATATGATATATTAATTTAATGTTAAATCAACGTTGTATTAAAATAAAATATGTAACGGAATTGATAGCTTCATCGGAGAATTTCGTTTTTGTTGTATTTTCCTGTTTATTGTTTGTTGGGTATTTCTTTCTTTTTAAACGTGTATCAAGGTTTTTCGAACTACATTTAGTCATAGCCTTGACATTGCACTCCAAAGGTATACAACCTGGAAGGCGGTGAGAACAGGAAGCAGGCGTGGTACAAGAAGGTCGTCTGGGTGCTTCCCCGACTCTTCGAGATGCACTGGATGGACCTTGAGGACTCGACCATCAACTGCACCAGGGCACAGATACGAGAGGTAGTAGTCGACACCAGGTGATCAAGGTCACAATAACAATTAATGTCTCTTGAGACTAGGTGCCAAGGACACTCTTGCAATGAAGGTCAAGAGGTTACTTGCAATTAACGTCTCTTGAAGACTATGGGGTCAAGGGCACACTTGCACTTAACGTCTCTTGAGATTAAGGGGTCCAGGGAATATTTGCAATTAACTTCGCTCGAGTCTAGGGGACCAAGGTCTCACTTGCATTTACTCTCGCGACTAGGAGGTCAAGGTCACTTTTGCAATTAACGCTTATCTTTTTTAAGCCCATTAACAAATACGATGAATGGAATAACACGTTTTGGGTGTTTGGGAGATTGTTTTATATATAAGGGAATGGAATCAGGCTGGGTAGGATCAAAATTTTATACGAAAAAGGTATGAAGGAGCCTAAATAGACGCCAAAAAGCAAAGATTGAATCGGAACAAAGCCTTTATCGGCTGATGTACACATACAAACAAATATGAATGGTTCGGAAGTAAAACAAAACTGCTGCTACAGTGTTAGGTTCTAGAAGACATCACCCAGCTATTTTTGAAAGCTCTACGTCAATGCGTTAATTGTTTTAAGGCGTCTTGTCAGGATCACGATAACTTTCTTATACATCAATTTTGTAATCAAAATTATATCCTTAATTAACAAGAATAACTGACTTACTAACAATCGTCTATTAAAACAAATGTTCTTATCTATTTTTTTAATCGACACCAATTACAATTTTTTTAAATTACTCATTGTGGTTTAGCGACTCAATTTAATAAACAAAACAAAAATAGAATTTCATTAACATGGGGACAGATTTGGGTGTATCTACCGTTTACCTAAGCCGATTTAAGATCATGTCTTATTCTCTGTCTCTCCCCCCCCCCAGGTATCTAACTTTACTTTCTCTCACGCCTAACTCATTTTCTCCTTCTCTCTCTCTCTCTCTCTCTCTCTCTCTATCTATCTCCCAAAGCAACAAATTACAATATTGACCTCTTAAACACCAAACGCCTGAAGTGTTTCTCTAGCCTAAGAAGCAGGAAATAAATATATTTTGAATCGCTCTTAATGCAAATACATTTATTAGTCATCATTTACACTGTAGAAGTCGCAAAGTTAGTACAGAAATAATAGCGAATAAAAGAATTTTGAGATGTTTCTTACCAAACATTACAGGAAATATATCGCCATTTTCGAGCTGACCTTATGATCATTTGATGAACGGTTGTGATTCAGACACAAATCTGCAATTTTACCATTTAAAAAAAAACGTTTGTAAGATATTAATAGTTTTCTTGTCAAGTTTATAAGTGTCGCTTTATGCCAAATAATTGTTCAATCGTAGACACACAAATATTATTTCTTCACATGGAAATGTTTGCTCTCTCTCTCTCTCTCCCTCTTTCTTTCTCTATCTCTATCCTTCCCTCTCTTTCTCTCACTCTTTTTCTTTCTCTCTCACTCTCTCTATTTCTCTCTCTATCTTCTCTCTTTCTCTCTCTCTTTCTCTGTCCATCTCTCTCAAACTCTTACTCATGGCTTTCTCACTTTTAGACCTCACCTTTAGGTAAAGATGATAATTAAGGAATCACAAATGTTAAATAAAATAACATTTATTTCACCTGATTGTTAACTTAGTGACTATGTACGTCTTGCTTGACTAGATCACTCCACCATTACTCAACAGGTACTAGGGAACTATTTTACCATCGGTTCTCAGTCCTACTCACGAGACAAAAACTACATCGCTGAGAACGGAGTTGTCCCCTCCGAGTTCCACCAGCTGTTCTACGGCCGAGCTCTATTCGAGTGAGAAAACTGTGTACCAATGTCATTTAGTTGTTGGTTATTAATTGGTTGCTATTAATGTTTTAGTGGACAAATCAGTTCATGGTGAATGCAACATAACTTTAATACGTCACTTTCAAACTAGATTATACTAAATCTTGAACCAGTCAGTTAATCTTTCATTTCATTATTTCCTATCAGCTAACTTCTTTATCTGTGAGTCAATAATTCCTGCATAAAATTAAATAGTTGTTTGATCTCAAAGTAGTGGTTTATTTTAAATGTTAAAGATTCAAATCATGTCTAACTTTTAATTTAATTTCAAAAAGTATATTCTTCATAAGTACAAATATCGTTTAAATGTTATTATTGTCATGTCAGTAAGGTAGTGGAAATCGAAAACATTTCTAGCCATCTCCTTAAGATAAATGGGAAAAGTGGGGGGGGGGTAAATTTCGACATAATGATTTGCCAATCCCATTCCCTTACTTCTCAAAAAAAGGGGGTTGAGTTTTCGGGAAAATTCCAGGGCTATTTTCCTGTAAGGGGCAAAAAATTGTCTAACCGCCATTGTGGATGACACTAACCATGAGTTACGACACTGCATCTGAAAAAAATGTCATGTTTCAAAACATGTATGAGCGGTTCGGACATTTGGCTAAAGAAATGTAAACTGCTCTCCATTCGTCAACATCACGGGTTCGCATCCTAAATGTAGTGACCTCAATGGTGTCGCAACGGGTTTTCTGTTATTGTTTTTTTTTAAATTATTTTATCGGGGTCACAGATCACTTAACTTTTATAATAAAAAAAGAACCGGTAAAAAACAAAGTTTTTGACAATAAATCCCTTATATATGAGACATAACTAAAAGAATTGATTATGTTCAAACGCTACAAACATTTACAGAGTGACACCGAGTGATATCCCCTGGCTTTAAAACTAGGGGAAGGGACGGGAGGGGTGTGAGGATCGATGGGTGGCCTCAACGCGTGAACGTGAAAGAAAAACAATAACAAACAGTGAAATTGAATTACATACCTGTATAGAGATAAAATAAAAATGCATTAATTTAATTACGGTACGCTCGATCGATCTGCAATTTTTATACGATGCATTGTTACGTGACACGAGTCTATGTGCCAAATTTCAGCTCGATGACATCACGGAAAGTGGGTCATTTTTTACTTTTGTTTTTCCGCCCGACGACGAACGACAGACAGAGAGACAGAGAGAGACGGCGGTGAAGTTAATATAAGGGATTATATAAAACAAACCTGTAAAAACTAAGTTTTTGACTATAAATCCCTTATATATGAGACATAACTAAAAGTATTGATTATGTTCAAACGCGACAAACATTTACAGACTGAATCTGTCTAAACTCCCATTTGCTTTATAACCCGGGGTGGGAGAGGGGATAGGTCTGGTCACCGATCGCTGGACCGAGCTCAGCGTGACACGTAAAATGACACGCTCGCCCGACGACGAACGACAGACAGAGAGAGAGACAGAGAGAGACGGACGTGAAGTTAATATAAGGGATTTAAAAAGGGGTAGCCACCAGAAAATGGTTTGGAAACTTTTCTCTACATGCATGTATGTAGCTTAAGCACACACACTAATCGCCCTAATTTCTAACAGAGCTGTTAAAGACGACATCCCCCCGGATCTCCTAACATTGTATAAGCATGGTTTCCACGACGACAACTCATTAGTAGGCCAGCACAGAGCACCGAAAGCATATGACAGTTTGTGGGCCATTGCCAGGGCCCTGAACAATACGCTGGCATATCTAATCAACTCAGGTAACAAAATATACCCCTCTTACATTAATGGTTTACTTGTATTCATTATTGTCTAAGTTGTTGAAAGTCTGAATATATTTAGAAAGAAAAGCAGAGCCACCTAGTGTGCCGTGGAATTTTCTGCAGCTGAATTGATTTACTTGTTAATTGTGCCATAAATTGCAATTTGAATTATTTTTTTAATTAATTTTGAATCCAGGATGCCTTAACACTAATATGGCAAGGATCTCCAAAGTTCATCCAATAGCTTGGTTAACAGCTATTGCTTTAAAGAATTTGATAATTAACTCCCTAGATTTAAAATATGCATATTAGATTATTCTTCATATTTGCAAACATAACATTTTAAGAAGACATTTAACATATCAAATAAAAACGTTCAAAAAACGATACCATAGTTCTATCGGAAACATTTAATATGACACTCTAGTTAAAAATATTATTTTTTTGGCTCCTAGGAGACAAGAGAAGGTTGGAAGACTTTCACTACAGAGACCCGTTTTTTTCCCAGATCATGCAGTCAGCCATGCGCAACGTCACGTTTAAGGCACTGTCTGGGCCGTTCTCATTCAACGACAACGGCGAAAGGTTGTCAGGGATCCTCATCTCAAGATTTAACGGTGGTAAAGCAAAAATCCCGTTTCAGGTCATGATGGCCTATGGGGCAAATAAAGTAGCGTTCACAATTGTCTAAAGCCACGGATAGTGTGGCTAGCACAATGCCCAGCCGCCTTTACTTTACCCCCCAACTAATGTCAGGTACTCATTTAACGGCGGTGGGCTCAGTTAATTATTGTCTTCCAGAGTTTTGAATTCTTAACTTTAAAAAAAAAGTTGAATTGAAATTACGTGACCACCATCCAATAAATAATATAATAGTCCAAGTCACAGGTTGGTTGGTTGGATCATTGGATCGCTAACGCTATGCTATGACGTCATTGTTTGAGCGGATATTTTAATACAAGGTGTGCATCAGGAGGTGAGAGAAATAATTATAAATTAAAGACTCGCTGTAAAAAATATATGACGTCATTGTTTTAGCTTAAATTTTAATTTAGCAAAAGGGAACGATGTAAAAAGAGGATTTGAGGAATTATAATTATAAAATACTTTGTGTACATTTCAGGAAGTTTAATATTTCGTATTTATCAAACAGGGATAAGTTACTTGGTGGGCGCCTACGGCGCCCTGGAACCCCTAGATTCTTTTGATTAATTTGAATTCTTTGTAACATATTTTTAAAAATAATTGAATTAACAAGAACTTAAAATACTATAAGATATTAACAAGAACTTATGATGACTACTATAAGATATTAACAAGAACTTATAATGACTACTATAAGATATTAACAAGAACTTATGATGACTACTATAAGATATTAACAAGAACTTATGATGACTACTATAAGATATTAACAAGAACTTATAATGACTACTATAAGATATTAACAAGAACTTATGATGACTACTATAAGATATTAACAAGAACTTATGATGACTACTATAATATATTAACAAGAACTTATAATGACTACTATAAGATATTAACAAGAACTTATAATGACTACTATAAGATATTAACAAGAACTTATAATGACTACAATAAGATATTAACAAGAACTTATAATGACTACTATAAGATATTTTCCCACTGTTTGAAGTCAATAGTAATTTCAAATTATTCCCCCGTTCAAATAATTTTTCACAATAAACACATATTCTATGAGCTTTTTTTACTCAGAGCTCTTATAAGTCTGGCTTGTATTTAATGGTGGTTAACGTTTTTAAAGAAACAATATTTCACATGAGTTACTTTCCGTTCCTGTCCACAGACAGCACGCCGAGATTTATTGACATTGGTGGATGTCAGCTCAATGGTACCGGAAGCTGGGACTGCTACTTGGACGAATCGAAAATTGTCTGGGAAAATGGTCAGTATACAAATATAATTTTAAAAAATCTCTAAGAATAAAAATCGCCGAAACAAATCTACTAGATTGAAAATTGCTGGGGAAAATATTCTAGAATGAAAAAATCTACTGGAATAAAAATTGCTGAAAAAAAATCTGCTAGAAGGAAAACAGATGGAGGAAAAAATCTACCAGCATTTGATCAGGTGGAGTGAAAATAGGTTTAAAATCTTACCAATTTAAAATAAATGTAAACAAATATAAAAGCTTAAAAAATAATTTGTTTTTCAAAACTCATTAAATCCCGTTTATGCAATGTCAATTCCCTTTTTTTTTGTAACCTCCAGGTCAGATTCATGTGGACGGTGTACAGAGGGTAACCAGGGTCATGCGGATCAACAGTCATTTGAGGTATACGTTCTGGTCAGTGTCCAGTCTCGGGATGGTGTTATCTATCTGTCTATTAGTGTTTAACGTGGTCAAGAGGAAACACAGGTTGGTATAGAAATATCTGTAAGATAAGATAATAGACAAACAATTATTTTACATAGAAAATATTTAAAAACTAAAACAATTTTAAATTTTTTGGGTGGCGCAAAATTACCCATTCTTTATGACAGACAAAAAAATCAACATAGTTAATTAGATCGCTTTAATGCAGTGGTATTCAGGCGAAATAATCATTATATTTTAATTTTAAGTTTTTGTGAAAAAAGACGGGCTGTGATAATTTCACCAAATGGTCCATAGATTTGTATTTTCTTGTTTTAATCTAATATCTAAGCAAGAATAACTATTTTTTTTTAATTATATATATTTCACCACGGTTAATGAAGTGATAAAATTTTGATAATTCGTTAGAATGCTTAAAGACCTATTCCATCACAGCCACCTTCATTCCCGAGTCATTCCCGACCATTAAAAATGAACTGCAAATGTGTTAATTACCTTTTCCATTAACGACAGTATCAATTACATCATTCAAGTAGTGGTGTGGCCCCGGTTATTGCGGCCAGGATCAGAAATGAAAAATAATTTTTTTCCTTCCACTTTATTTTCCATGAAAAAACTCCATAAGGGTAAAAAATTATGATCCTCGATTTTGATGGGGGAAAAATTGATACGGAACGGGTTTTACTGTCCATTTTGATACCAAAGCCCTTCACGGTACTTCATCACTGCAGTCTCAAAACAAAAACTAAAGACTTGAAGCCTGTATAAACGTCATGGTAATTTTTATTTTTTGTGTTTTACAGAATCATCAAAATGTCGTCACCAAAACTGAACAACTTGATCCTCGTTGGCTGCATAGTGTCCTACAGCACGGTGTTTATCTTGGACGGAGATGGGATCACTTGTGTGGTAGGTTCTTCAGGTCATAGTGAGAAGGTTACTTTCACTACGAGGATGAGATCGCTTGTGTGGTAGGACCTTTCGATCAATGTTCGCTTTAAGCTTCATGGCTGCCCATTTCTGTCCGGCGCCGCGCAGCAGTTTAGAATTACCGCGCAGCAAATTTTCATAAGGCTACGATAAGGATTAAAAATGTATTCGTTGGGTGTACAATTTCGCACAAATTATGGATGATATACAACTTTGCAAACAAGGTTTTGTTGTTTTTTTCACATGGAATCAACAAAACATAGAGATAATATTTGATGGTATAGATTGTTTGGCAGGTCCTGCTCATGGAGATACTTTTACTTGACGGAGATGAGAACAGTTGTAGTCTGTTTTTAACTTTCGCTGGATGGAGATGGGGGCCACCTAGTTGTCCTTGAGGAACAAGAAGTACGTGATGTTTGTGGTGGCTTTCGGAGAATTTACAAATAAGTGACAATTGCTTTGAAATGGGGGGCTGACATCAGACTGTCTTTGGGGGTATTTAGAAAGTCGAGCTAGAGATGTCTATACGGAGACACAGCCGCTTGTTATACGATAAAACGACGTTTTAGAAATAGGCACTGACATCACTGTTTGCCTATTCCTTAAGAATATTTATCACATGACCTCCTTTTATACAGCATCATCATGACCTAAGTAACAATCCAAAACCCGATCGGAAAAAATCCCGCTTTTATGATGAGTTTCATTGCACAAGTGTTCGCTCCCCCCCCCTTTTCATTTCTATAGTGCCAATGCAATTCTTGTTCCTCTTAATTATGTTGTACTTGTTTTCCTCACAGCTGCATACATTCACCATTGTGTTGGGATTTTCTCTGAGTTTTGGCGCCTTGTTTGCTAAGACGTGGCGAGTCTACGAGATATTTAAAGCTCGACACAAGGTTCTCAACACAAGGGTCAGCTCAGGATTTGTTTATATTTACACAGCATCTGTTTCTTTAATTACATTTTTTAAAATTTACATAACATTAATAACATATTTTTATAGATTTTTAATATTACATAGATTTCTTTTTATTCCTTGACAAATAACAAGAGAAACGTGTTAATGATCAAAAAAATTTCACTCGATTGTTCGGTAGTAGCTTTTATCTGTTATTATTGTGAATAGTAACCATTGAATAAAAAATTTAAAAAACTTTGGGCAAGAGCTAACATTGTATCTTTTAAAAAAGTCAAAATTTTCTTTTTTTAAATCCCTTATTTTAACTTGGAAATCTTGTCGTCATCTCTCTATCTCTCTGTCTGTCGTTCGCGAGCGGGTGGAAAAACAAAAGTTAAAAATGACACACTTCCCGTAATATCATCGAGCTGAAATTTAGCACATAGTCGTGTGTCACCTTACAATGCATTGTATCAAACTTTCAGATCGATCAAACGTACCGTAATTAAATTAATGCATTTTTAGTTTATCTCTATACAACTATATGAAGCGGCGTGCTTTTGTTTACATTTTAAGCGTCACGCTGAGTTCAGTCCAGCGATCGGTGACCAGACCTTTCCCCTCCTCTCCCCCTCCCCCGTTTTACTGCAAAGGCGAGTTAAGGCAGTTTCAGTCTGTAAATGTTTGTCGCGTTTGAACATGATAAATACTTTTAAGTATGTCTCATTTATAAGGGATTTATAGTTAAAAACTTTGTTTTTACGGGCTTGTTTAATTAATCTTTTTCCATGTCCACCGAATGAAAACCTTTTATTCAGGTGACGTTCTTTATTTTTAAGCTTCATTGCTGGGATTGATGAAAAACTAGAAGCTTTTCTTTCTTACTGAAGTACTTGCTTGATTTCCAAAACTTTTTAATATGTAACTGACAAATTTATATCAATGTAGATATCAAGTGCTGTATATGGTTTAACGGAGAAAAAGTACAAAATACGTATATCTATATATAAGCTTTTACTCTTAACAATTCCAACTCAAAACAAAACCCGAGATTTTTGCACACCATAGAAATACTTTCAATAATCAAAGAAATAGAAATAGAATTATCAGTAAACACACCTAAACGTTATCATTACCATTGTCCAGATGTTACAAGACAGCATTTTGTTCTTCATCGTGGCTGTCCTAGTGGTCATCAACAGCGTGACCCTGATCGGCTGGATAGTGGTCTCCCCTCAACAGCCAACGCTGGTCAACATCAGCAGTACACCGGTACGGTTTGGGACCGGTACTCAATTTTACCTGTCATCAATGTTCGGAACTCCGTCGTACATTTCATCAATGTGCGGCACTCAATTGTACCTGCATCAATGTTCGGTTCTCAATTGTACCTGTCATCAATGTTCGGTTCTCAATTGTACCTGTCATCAATGTTCGGTTCTCAATTGTACCTGCATCAATGTTCGGTTCTCAATTGTACCTGTCATCAATGTTCGGTTCTCAATTGTACCTGTCATCAATGTGCGGAACTCAATTGTACCTGTCATCAATGTGCGGCACTCAATTGTATCTGTCATCAATGTTCGGTTCTCAATTGTATCTGTCATCAATGTTCGGTTCTCAATTGTATCTGTCATCAATGTTCGGTTCTCAATTGTATCTGTCATCAATGTTCGGTACTTCATTTGACATGTCATAATTGTTCAGTTTTCTATTGTACCTGTCATCAATGTGTCGGTATTCCATTGTACCTGATATCAATGAGCGCTAACCATTGTACCTGACATCAATGATTAGGGTTTCGTTGTACTTGTCATTTATAATTGCCACTTTGTTGTACGTGTCATTTATGTTCCCCGATATTTTATTTCTATCCCTTTTTTGTTTTAAGTAATTTTATCAATTGTGACTGACAAAGGAAACTTAAAGGGAACGATATTTAGTTGTGACGTCAATTTTAAAAAATAATAAAACTGATGAATAACAACACCTCTTGTCACCATTAACAATTTATGATGCTAGTAAAATAGTTTTCTTGACAACCCATTTACTTTTAGATGAATTAGATTATCTAACTACACATAAAAAAACATTAACTACAAAAGCCCATATACATCCTCAGTGACGTCTTTAGAATATTCAGTTTATATGGGGGACAAAAAAGAAAATGTGTATTAATGACTGTAAAATATTCTGTCTACAGTCTCCAACAAATAAAGATGTCGAGTACATCAACCAGTATCAGAGCTGTGACTCCGAGTATCGACTCCACTTTATGGCCGCACTCCTGGCCATCCAGAGCGTCGTGATCTTTTTCGGTACATTCCTGGCCATTCAAACAAGAAAAGTGAGTCCATGACGGTTTGAAAACAGCGATCGATTTAAACACACATTATCAGAACAATAGATTATATGGGGTGGGCAGAGTACGTTAGTGTGTTCACCAACTGACGCTGGGGCGTTACCGCGATTCTAGTCATTGGGGATTTAAATGAGAACAGAGAATTGCCCTATCCATGCATACTTTCAGGATACATTGCAACAAGGACTCAAATGCCGGCGTTGAAGCCTAGTCCATGAAATATTGGCGCACCTGTTAAGCTATGGCACCGCGCTGAACATGTCCGCGGAGGTTTGGCCGGCGATTGAGTTCTGCGTTCAAACAGTGTTGTATGGCACTGTGGATTTTGCTAAATACTGTCCAAATTTAACAGAGTAATCTCAATCTCTCCAAAATATCTATGCAAGTTAATCATGGGCACACACATTAAAAAAAATTATATTTATAAAGTATTTTATTAGCGCACAATATAAAATATTATTTTTTAAGGAAAATTTAAAATATAATATTTAAACAATTTATCTGACAATCTTCGTTGATATAAATGTTTAAATAACTTTTTCACGTTTAAAATTATTCATTCTCTTACTTTCCCTTAAAGGTCTTAGAGGTCTTATAGTTCTTAGAGGTCTTAGTGGTCTTATAGGTCTCATAGGTCTTAGAGATCTTATAGGTCTTAGAGATCTTAGAGGTCTAATAAGTCTTAGACGTCTTATAGGTCTTAGAGGTCTTATAGGTCTTATAGTTCTTAGAGGTCTTAGTGGTCTTATAGTTCTTAGAGGTCTTAGTGGTCTTATAGTTCTTAGAGGTCTTAGTGGTCTTATAGTTCTTAGAGGTCTTAGTGGTCTTATAGTTCTTAGAGGTCTTAGTGGTCTTATAGTTCTTAGAGGTCTTAGTGGTCTTATAGTTCTTAGAGGTCTTAGTGGTCTTATAGTTCTTAGAGGTATTAGTGGTCTTATAGTTCTTAGAGGTCTTAGTGGTCTTATAGGTCTCATAGGTCTTAGAGGTCTTATAGGTCTCATAGGTCTTAGAGGTCTTATAGGTCTCATAGGTCTTAGAGGTCTTATAGGTCTTAGAGATCTTAGAGGTCTTAGTGGTCTTATAGGTTTCATAGGTCTTAGAGGTCTTATAGGTCTTAGAGATCTTAGAGGTCTTAGTGGTCTTATAGGTCTCATAGTTCTTAGAGGTCTTAGTGGTCTTATAGTTCTTAGAGGTCTTAGTGGTCTTATAGTTCTTAGAGGTCTTAGTGGTCTTATAGTTCTTAGAGGTCTTAGTGGTCTTATAGGTCTCATAGGTCTTAGAGATCTTATAGGTGTTAGAGGTCTTAGAGGTCTAATAAGTCTTAGACGTCTTATAGGTCTTAGAGGTCTTATAGGTCTTATAGTTCTTAGAGGTCTTATAGTTCTTAGAGGTCTTATAGTTCTTAGAGGTCTTATAGGTCTTAGAGGTCTTATAGTTCTTAGAGGTCTTATAGTTCTTAGAGGTCTTATAGTTCTTAGAGATCTTATAGTTCTTAGAGGTCTTATAGGTCTTAGAGGTCTTATAGTTCTTAGAGGTCTTATAGGTCTTAGAGGTCTTATAGTTCTTAGAGGTCTTAGAGGTCTTAGAGGTCTTATAGGTCTTATATGTCTTATAGGTCTTGGAGGTCTTATATGTCTTATAAATATAGATGTCTTAGAGGTCTTATATGTGTTAGAGGTCTTATAGGTTTTATAGGTCTTGAAGGTCTTATAGATCTTAGAGGTCTTATCGGTTCTCGAGGTTTTAGAGGTCTTTTAGATATAGAGGTCTTAGAGGTGTTATAGGTCTTATAGGTCTTGGGGGTCTTTGAGGTCTTATAGGTTTTATAGTTTTAGAGGTCTTATATCTCTTATAGGTATTAGAGGTCTTATAGATATAGCTATTGGAGGTTTTATAGGTCTTATAGGTCTTACAGGTCTTCGAGGTCTTAGAGGTCTTATAGGTCTTGGAGGTCTTGAAGTTCTTATAGATCTTAGAGGTCTTATCGGTCTTGGAGGTCTTAAAGGTCTTATAAATATAGATGTCTTAGAGGTCTTATAGGTCTTATAGGTCTTGAAGGTCTTATAGATCTTAGAGGTCTTATCGGTTCTGGAGGTCTTAGAGGTGTTTTAGATATAGAGGTCTTAGAGGTTTTATAGGTCTTAGATGTGTTATAGGTCGTATGGGTCTTGGGGGTCTTATATGTCTTATAGGTTTTATAGTTTTAGAGGTCTCATAGGTCTATAGGTCTTCGAAGTCTTATAGGTCTTGAAGGTCTTATAGGTCTTAGAGTTCTTGGAGGTCTTATAGGTCTTCGAAGTCTTATAGGTCTTGAAGGTCTTATAGGTCTTAAAGGTCTTAAAGGTCTTATAGGTCTTATAGGTCTTATAGGTCTTATAGGTCTTATAGGTCATATAGGTCCTATAGGTCCTATAAGTCTTATAGGTCTTATAGGTCTTAGAGGTCTTAGAGGTCTTATAGGTCTTAAAGGTCTTATAGGTCTTATAGTTCTTCGAGGTCTTATAGTTCTTGGAGGTCTTATATGTCTTGGAGGTCTTATATGTCTTGGAGGTCTTATAGGTCTTGGAGGTATTATAGGTCTTGAAGGTCTCATAGATCTTAAAGGTCTTATTGGTCTTGGAGGTCTTGGAGGTCTTATAGGTATAAAGGTCTAAGAGGTATTATAGGTCTTAGAGTTTTATAGGTCATAGGTCTTATAGGTCTTGGAGGTCTTATAGGTCTTATAAGTCTTATAGGTCGTATAGGTCTTTGAAGTCTTATAGGTCTTGAAGGTCCTATAGGTCCTAGAGGTCGTAGAGGTCTTATAGGTCTTGATGGTCTTATAGCTCTTGGAGGTTTTATAGGTCTTATAGGTCTTAGAGGTCTTATATGTATTGGAGGTCTTGAAGGTCTTATAGGTCTTATAGATCTTAGAGGTTTTATTGGTCTTGGAGATCTTAGTGGTCTTATAAATATAGATTTCTTAGAGGTCTTATAGGTCTTAGAGGTCTTAGAGGTCTTATAGGTCTTGAAGTTCTTATAGATCTTAGAGGTCTTATAGGTTCTGGAGGTCTTAGAGGTCTTAAAGATATAGAGGTCTTAGAGGTTTTATAGGTCTTAGAGGTGTTATAGGTCTTATGGGTCTTGGGGGTCTTATATGTCTTATAGGTTTTATAGTTTTAGAGGTCTTATAGGTCTTGAAGGTCTTATAGGTCTATAGGTCTTCGAAGTCTTAAGGGTCTTGAAGGTCTTAGAGGTCTTGGAGGTCTTATATGTCTTATAGGTCTTATAGGTCTTATAGATCTTATAGGTCTTAGAGGTCTTATAGGTCTTCGATGTCTTATAGGTCTTGGAGGTCTTATAGTTCTTGGAGGTCTTATAGGTCTTAGAGGTCTTATAGTTCTTATAGGTCTTAGAGGTACTTTTCAGTTTGTTTTTGAAATAACTCTTTAACTTAACGGAGAAATATTGTTTATTCTTGTCCTAAAGTCAGAAAGGTCAACATTTATCAAATATTATTAAAAGGGCTATAAAGCTTCCCCCATCCCACTCCCCAAAAGAAAAAAACAACACTAATTTTTTTTTAAAATAAGATAGATGCAACGTAATTCATTATTGGAATTGTTATGAGTTTTGCGCTCATCCCCAGGTCTCGTATCCAGAGTTAAACGACTCCAAGTGGATCACCCTGTGTATCTACAATGTTGTGGTCCTCGGGCCTGTTGGCGTTGTAGTAGTGATGGCAACCGACGATAAACCGGAAATCAATTACGCCCTTGAGTCAACCATACTTATTTTAGGCACAACCATGACGCAGTGCCTCGTTTTCTTTCCTAAGGTGATTATTTTCGTATATCTATAAGTCCGAAAAATGGGCATTTATAAAATATAGAACAAACGGCTGTTGAGAGTAAGTCTCTATATATTTGAAATTTGAAGACTATTTTTAAATACTGAATGATTCACCATTTACAGTTTACAGGAAACAATGTGAGGTTTTGAAAGGGAAAAAAATATCAAGAAATTATTTCACGTTCGTGACTTTATGAAAACAGCAGATTCCGTGACTGTTTTTGAAATTGCAATTAATCTTTATTTAAATTAAACAATTGTTGCAATACATCTCGTAACATTTAGAAAAAAGTAATAAAACTCGAATGAGTAGTTAAACGCAATTTCCAACAAAGTATTTCCGATTTTTGTTATTCAAGGCAAATCATTCAAGATTTTATTAAAAGTCATATCAAATCAATAATTTTGAAAGTAAACGAAAAAATTGCTATCTACAAATTGCTGCTAAAAATACGGGGTCGAATGACAAGAGATTTTTCCAAAATTCCTTCTCCAACATCGTTCTAAATATTTTTAGCTATTGTTTGGCATTTGTTTCAACCCGATAGATGTTATGGTCGGCGAGAAATTGACAAATACGGATATTTTATAGTTTTTTTTATTTTCCAGAAAATCCGGTAAACCTTTTCGGTATTTTGTTTTTGCCGTTGCACATCCATGGGACCTCCTTAGCATATTTGCAAAATACCCGAACCCTCTATCTGGTTGAGGAGGAGTTGCATGTGCAAGCTCGAACAGTGCACAGACATTTTATTGTATAAATGCAATTCCCAAGGGAAATTGCGTTAAAAATAGAACTAAATATACATGAAGTGACAGAGAAACGATGCATAAAAAATAACTTTTTTCATTTATTGAATTTTTTAAATTTATACCAAAGTCTTTATATTACACTAGCAGACCCGTCGTGCGTTGCACCGATCTCAGTAAAAATGAATAAATTTCAACAAACCAATGCGTGGAATGTTTTTTAAAAAATCTGCCAGAAACCTTCGCGGAAGTGTGCAAAAAAATATCAAAATTTCATAGCAAACGGATAAATAAATTAGTCAGTAAATAGCTTACAAAAGAAGAAACGATATTTAGGGCCCCCGGTCCCAATATGAGGGATCATTTAATTTTTTAGTGCCATTGTACTCAAGCTATATTTCTCATTATCGTTTAAAATTTAATAGGGAATACAATTATTAAAGTTCAGTAGACTTTTGGGGCCCCAAGCTCCGAGGGAATGACATTAGGATTTCAGTGCCCTATAGTAATTTAATATAGGCTCTTAAGTTTTTATATACTAAGTTTGGTCAAATCCAGTTATTTTCTCATAAGCTAACGCTGAAACTAATTTTTATATAACTAATATAGGGGGAAAACTGACATTAAGGGGCCACCAGGCCCATTCGGTGCAAGATGTCAATTTCAAAAACATCTTCATTTTCAATCAGTTTCATAATGGATATATTTCTCAAGGTCTTTAAAAAGTGAATAGGAAAAACATATACGAAAAAAAGACATTTGGGGCCCTCGGCCCCGAAGAAATTGACATTAGAAATTCAGAACCCTTAAGTATTTTAAATGAGCTTCCAAGTTTTTGCATTCAAAGTTTGGTTAAGAGCCATTCATTTACTCAGAAGCTAACGAAAAAAACTAATTTTTATATAGCTCATATAAGCAAAAACGATATTTAGGGCCCTAGGGCCCATTCAGGGGCAGATATAAAGTTCAAACACCTGTTCATTTAAATATGGATGATAATGGGTACATCTATCATTATTTTTTAAGATCGCTAATAATTGAATGGGGAATAAAATCTTTAAAGTTTAAGAAAAATGCATTTTGGGCCCCCCAAGCCTGAAGGAATGATCATTAGGAGTTCACTGCCCTATAGTATTTTAATATTGGCCGTCAAGGCTTTATATAAAAATTTTGGATAAGATCTATAAGCTAATGCTTAAACTAATTTTTATATAGCTCATATATGCAAAAAGAAGACTTTATTGGCCCCCCGGCGTCCCATGGGTTTAAAATATAGAAAAAAAATGTGGCCATTTACCATCCCAGGAGCATACTCAACAGTCTCTAAAAGCTTCATGACGTTCGGGTGAATGGTTTAGTCAGCTATAAAGGACATGCAAGCTGTCGATTTCAGAAACCTTTTCCTATTAATTCAGTTTCATCATGGATATATTTCTCAAGATCGTTATAACGTGAATGGAAAAAATATCTTAAACATATACGAAAAAAGGTATTTAAGGCCTCCTGCCCCGAAGAAATTGACATTAGAAGTTAAGTGCCCTTACGTATTTTAATATGGGGTACCAGGTTTTTAAATACAAAGTTTGGTTAAGATCCATTCATTTAATTAGTAGCAAACAAATAAACTAAATTTTATATTGCTCATATAAGCAAACAACGACATTAAGGGCCCCAGGGCCCATTTTGTGCAAGACATAAAGTTCAAAGCACCTGTTCCTTTCAATATCGATAATAATGGATGCTTTTATCATTATTTTTCAAGATCGTTAATAAATGAATGGGGAACAAATTAGTAAAAGTTTAAGAAAAAAGGCATTATGGGCCCCTAGGCCCGAAGTAATGGACATTAGGAGTTTATTGCTCTATAGTATTTTAATATTGGCTGTCAAGTTTTTATATACAAAGTTTAGTGAAGATCCATCAATTAACACGGCAGCTAACGCTTAAAATAATTTGTATAAAGCTCATATACGGAAAACATGACATTATGGGCTCCCGCGCCCCATGAGTGTTAAATTTCGAAAACAAAGTAGTCATTTACCATCCCGGGAGCATACTCAACAGTTTCGAAAAGTTTCATGACGATCCGATGAATGGTTTAGTCAGCTATAAAGGACATGTACACACAGACACACACACAGACATACTTTGATTTATATATATATATATATATATATATATATATATATATATATATATATGAAAGGTCCCGGGCATATCAGTTCAACATATGACGTTCGAAAATGTGTTCATTTATATCAATTTAATAACAAATATATTTATCTTTATTTCTTAATATTGTGTAAAATTGAATGGGGAATACGATATTACATTTTTAGAAAACAAAAGACAGATAGGGCCCCCACCCAAGTGGAGATGGACATTATGAGCTCAGTGCCCAATAGTAATTAATATAGGCTCTTAAGTTTCTATATACCATGTTTGATCAAAATCAGT
>CALYLW010000304.1:274230-289230 GCA_944989445.1 Ampullaceana balthica | reverse complement strand
CTTGACGTCATTTATGTACGGTTCCTAAGATGTCAGACGTGTAGCAACTGTGTGAAATGAGGTGCATGGAATGCGGCTAGGTAGCATTGTACAGCGGTCATGACGGGGAAGATTATGTGATGTTTCGATCGGGTAACCCGGGTACCCGTTCGAAATTTGGACGGGTACCCGGGCAGCATTTTTCAACAATATTGACAGCCCTAGTAGGCACAATTAAAAAATAACTTTATTTGATTTTGAGTCTCTTAATTGCCATTAAAAATGAGTGTAAATGCACCATGAAATTAGGGTAGTGATAAATCAAACCCCTTCTTTATAAAAATCACGATATATGTGTCGAGAAAATGATGAATTTAAATATTACCCATCAATGTTGGTATTTCTGCTTTAATAACGCATGCTTTACTCTATATACCCTATCAGAATAACAAAGGTCCTTAACAGTTACAAAACTCTAATGGGCAAGGCTCAATTTCTTTTCACATGACTCATAAAATGAAAACAATATCTTTCCATGATTCCTTTGGTTCTAGGAAAAAGCTCTCCTAAAGCACCCATTACATTTTATAGTCTAAGCATGAAATTAGTTGAAGACGAATAGGATACTTCTTTGAGCCAGATAATATTTATTTGAAACTGAGACCTGCATGGGGGAGGGGGGAAAATAAGGTTTATTTGTTTAAAAGAGAAACTTTCTTTTCACATGAATAAAAACATAAACAATTTTGCTTTTTTTAAAAATGCTGAGAGACTGAACTTCTAATAAATCTTATGTCATTTATAATGGCTTCCCGCACTTTTCTTCGAATAGTAACAACGCACTAAATTGGCTGATACTTGTTCCACTAAAATAAACGGATTATTTTTCTTTGCATGTAAGCCTTTTTTTTTCTTTTTTTTTATTGTAGCTTTTTTCAGCTTATACAAATGACATATTTTTAAGGTCATAATATAATACATTTGCTATGTAGGGATTTGATTTTAAATTAGAGTGGTTAAAAATGTTTTTATTTTTTCAATAAAGTGTATACAGTTTAAAAGAAAACTTCAATTTTGTAAACAGCATTATATGCCTTTAAAATCAGTTTTTATTTGAAACTTTATTCCTATTGTATAATATTGATCTAATAAAATCAAAGCAGCTTGTCACAAAATGAGTTGTTGTTCATGAGTTGTTTTTTTTAACAGAACACGCTCTTTCTGGTGTTGGATCCTATATGCAAGTCGTAATACCCGTGATGTTTCTTTACACTTAATATATTTACACCTTAAAGAACATTACAGTTTTTACCCGAAACGTATGCCAAGCAACCGCATTGTTCTAGAAATCTTCCCAATTTTTTTTAATGGAGGTTTCATCATTCGTAAGCTCTTAAATACATGTTCTTAGGATTAATTTTTCATGGGAAAAGCTCTCCAAAACAGTATTTCTATTTCTAGGCTAAGCGTGACCTTACTCAAATGCATGAGATATTTTTAAAATGCGCCAGGTATTATTTATGTGAATATTGATGCTAAATTTAGGTATTATGGTGTTTATATGTTTTTAAAAAACACTTTGAATCGCATGTTTTGTTCTTAAAATTTACCCTGCTGGTTTAGTTTAAGTTTTGCAAAAAGTATATAACAGTTAGTAAGCTATAGTGTTCATGCCACCCAGGATATTATTTACCCCTGCCCCCCACGAATGAAATGTGCCTTTCAAAAGGTCAGAAAGTTACCACTCAATATAAACATAACTGTTTCATTTATTAGCTACAATCTTAAGCCCGTGCATATAACCTCTATATATAATCCATTTTCGTCTCTAACAGTACCGAACTTTTTTTCATCAATATATATTCCTTGATTCAGTTTATTGAGCAATCGTTCCAGAAAAATAAATTACGTACACTATTTATGCATCCGAGGCTAATAAATCTCCAACCTAACAAACACGCTCATTGTTTTCTTTACTAATCACTTGCTTCATGTATCAAATAACGTTCTGTGTGCATTTTCTATTTATAATTTTAATTTTAGGGAGTTTAATGTTATTTGCCTGCATAAAGTTGACTGATTTATAAAAAAAAATCACTTATTCACACACTCGGGTTATGAACATAAAAAATAAAAATCAATAACACCAAATAAACCACTGCTCTTTTTACATTGTTCCCTTTTCCCAATTTATTATAATAAGAGCTCAAACTATGACGTCACATCATATATTATTTTACGGTGCGAAACACCACGCCCTCTATTAATATCAGAACCAAAATCATTATTATTTTACATCTATATTTTCAATATTTTTTTAAAAAATCTAGAGTTACCGGGCACAGCGGCTTCGGACGCGCTTAGGCGCAATATATATAAGGATATGTCGTCATCTAGAATTTGGGTCAGCATGTGAAAAACCTTGGGAAATCCTCTAAAAATAGCTAACCAATCGGCGTTAAACCTACCTAAAACTAATTGCAAATGGCTGCCCCCATGTTTCCAACTTTGTTTGTGTGTTTTTATGAGAATTGTTTTTGAAAATTCAATGTAAGACGAGTGTCTGATGAACCAAGCACATGACAGGAAAGTGGAACTTTGTTCATGTGTTTTATTCTTTTGATTTTTTCAGTATCTAAGTCATAATTTTATCAAGAATACGTTTTTAGGTTAAGTAACACGCTATGTTAGAGCTAATCATAGTCGTGTTGTGTGTAGGACATGTATAGTGTTTATAGAAAAACATTCCAGATAGAACAAGCGAAATCCTAGAATGTCTTATGTAGACAATCTAAGAAATAAATAAATAAGGAAAGGAAAGGAGTTAAGAATGTGTTGTTGATGTTTATAGAACATTTCACATTTTGTTCACAAATTTCGTTGTAGATGAATTTGGCTAACAGGACAAATAACAGGACTTCTTTAATGAAATTAAGTTTTACAAATCCTTTGTTGACGCGTAAAAGTAGAAAATAAAATGAAAAAAAAATAATTTAAGATGAGGCCCAGCTGCAGTGAGGAATGTAGAATCTCGCATGAAAAGGCAGAAAATAATTTTTTAGTCACAAACTAAGTAGTCACACAGGGGGACTTAGAACTCTAAGTTTTTTTTATATTTATTGTGCTTTGCCTAAGATCCGTACAACGACTGTAATCATATGTGACGAGCAACTAACACCTAACATATCGGTCTTTGGCATTACTTGCCAGGAGTTGTCGGTTTCAGGTCACGGTCAGGTCCGCGACCCTACTCGTCCGTCGTGCCCCGTAAAGGCCACCCCTTCTCGATGGAGACATAACTAAAAGTATTGATTATGTTCAATATAATACGTACCGCGTGACAGACCCCTGTCACATCGAGGGCTGTGGTGAACCCAACTCTAGCAGACGACTACACATGCTACCTAGAGATACATTGAGTTAAACTAAAAATTCAATAATTTATTTACGGTATATTCGATCGATCTGAAATTTCGACACAATGCTTTGTTAGGTGACACAAGTCTATATGCAAAATTCCAGCTCGATGTGGGAAATGGGTCATTTTTACTTTTGTTTTTCCGCGGGCGGGACTAAGAGATGACGATGGAGAGACAAGACGGTGAAGTTAATATAAGGGATTTAAAAATGCGGCTTGGCATTGTGCTAGCGCACAGTCCCTTCGTATGCCGTGGCTATAGAAACTTGTGAACATTTCTTCACTTGACCCATAAGCCAGCAAGGTCTGAAAGGGAAACTTAATTTTTTTTTAAAAACCGTTTCTAGAATTGACTGACACCAGTGTGTTACACTCATGGTGTTACTTGTTTTTATCCAAGCCTGTCTGTCCTCCCGAAAGTCCTCTATTGTTTTAATCTTATTGGTATATTTTCTCTAATGAAAACTCTTTTAAAGCAAATCTACCCAATTAATTTAGATATTTTATAAAAATAAATGTAATTTGAAGATTTAAACAACAAACATTTCATTCTTAGTTATTTCCAGTGATTTAAACTCGGCGATGGTGTCATCCAACGATGACAAGAGTAACTCCATAAGTTGAACCAATTAAGCATAGAATTACTAGATGATGGAAAAACAAAGAGCATCGTACTATTTCATAGAGTAAATATATTTATGTGATTTATTTTAAAATGTAGGTGGTGAAGAATAAATAAGTAAATTAATTGAACATTTTTTTTTCGTAGAGTCATTCAGTGAAGCAGTTAAACGATTTTTGTGGCAAGAAGTGCACTTTACAACAACTCAAATTACATCTTTGAACTATAATATAATTAATTATCCACCCTAACTTATACATTACATTGAAGCTTTTTAAAAACAAAGAAAAATATCTTTTAATATATTAATTTTATGGACACACACAAAAACACTAAAAAAAAACATAATGTAAATGTGATATTTTTAGGAATCGCATTAGCACAGAAATTCAGTTTTTTATTTTTTATTTTATTTATTAGTAGCGCTACATTTAAAGACATGCAGATGGATCGCATGCAAATGTAAACAGGTTATGAAAGACTTGTTCGATGATGATATATTTTAATTATTATCTTTTTTAATTTAAAAAAATTAAATAATAAATTAAAATTTTGAAAGTTAATTTCACATTTAGCTTCAAAACTTATGTTGGTATCCACATGTAATTGCGTTCACATTTTTGAAAATACAAAACTTATGTTGGTATCCACATGTAATTGCGTTCACATTTTTGAAAATACAAAACTTATGTTGGTATCCACATGTAATTGCGTTCACATTTTTGAAAATACAAAACTTATGTTGGTATCCACATGTAATTGTGCTCACATTTTAGAAAATTACAAAAAATAAATTCAGCTCTGATCCACTAACAAAAACAAACCCGTTTACAGACAGTAAATTTGGGAATTTTTCTAAACTGTATTCAATTTATTACAATAAAGGCTTTATTTTTTATGTTGTTTTACCCAGTGGCGTAAAAACGGCTTGGCATTTGGGCAGTTGCCAAGGGCGCCACCAGCGCCAGTTAAAAAGGGCACCGCTAAATCTGGTGTATATAATATTTCATTTTGTCAGTCTGAATGACTTGTGGACTGGAAACATCTAAACCCACAAATTCAAAATCACGAAAATTCGTGGCAACACATAAACAGTTGTAAGAAATGGAAATTATTAGAAAAAGGGTTGAAAAGGGTGTACTAATTGACTACTTCGCACAAGCAGCACTGAAAAGCGAAATTTTGAAATGGCGCCATACATTGACAATAATATTAAAATGTATACTATTGTTTTGTGCTGAAAATAACTTAGTTTTTCGTGGACAGAAACAAGATGAAGGTATATTTTTGAATCTGATAAAATGTGTGAGTCAGTTTGATGTTGGTTTTAAAAATTACCTTGAATCGCATATTAAAAATCACACTAGCTATTTATCGCCAACAATCACGAATGTAATTTAATAATTTGTTATCAGCTAAAGTACAAAGTGAAATAATAAAAGAAATTCAACAAGCTAAATATTATAGTATAATATTTGATAGCACTCCGTGTGTATATCACATTGAACAATCAACTGAAATGATTCAGTATGTGAAATTGTCATATAAAGAATATACCACTAAAGACGCAATGGCGTAGCTAGGGGGGGCGGGCCGCCTTGGGTGACACCCATCAGGGGGGTGACACCAAAACCTAACAATTTACTGTGTACGATTTTATGTTAAAAAAAAACCAAAAGACACATTTTTCCCCTAGAGAGAAATTACGAAATTTCAATGATATACGCTTAACGGGTAAACTTTTAAATAAAAACATATCAGTTAAGATTAAATAATAAAACAGTCCCAACGAACTACAATAAAACAAATTGGGGGAAAAAATGAAAGAAAAAGTCGGACCAGAGAGATCTTTAAATAGTTTGGAAATAGGAGAGGCGGTGTCTTTTGTTATAAATGATATAAGCCAACTGGGCTTAGACATATCGACAGCCCACCTCACTAGTACCTCATCACAGTTGGTAGCTTGGAGTGGGGTGGACGAAGATATTTTTATTTTAAAAAAATAATAAAAATCAAAATATGGCTTTTATCTGTTGTTTGTTAGAGGAAAATTATGAATTAAATGTCTTTGGCTTTGAGTTAATAATTTTTTTTATTTATATCAGTTGCATCGCTGGGGGCGGGTGGTTGCGGCGGGTGAAACCATCTGGGGGGTGACACCAAACTCTAAAATTTTACCGCGTTTGATTTTTTGTCAGAAAAAAAGAAGAAACATTTTTTTTCATCCAGAAAGAAATTAAGAAATACAATGAAATACGTTAAACGCGAAGACATTTTATTAAAATATATCAGTTAACTTGCAATAATGAAATGGTCCCAACACACTTACAACATTAAAACATATTAGGAAGAAAAGAAAAGAAACAGCCGCAGTAGAGAGATCTTTAAAAAAGACTGGACATGAAAGAGGCAGTGTCTTCTGTTATAAAAGATATAACAAAAAACTGCAAGTACAACATTACGAATTTTTGAAAGCTTGTTTAAAAATTATAAACTTTGATGTGTTTCGTTTTTGTGTATCACGTCAGTTTTTTGAGAAAACCTAAAAAATGTGTTCACATGGTTTTTATATATATATATATATATATATATATATATAAAAGAAATATATATATGAAAAGTATGCCATTTGGTGTGCCCCTAACTTGGCGACAGCCTTCAGACTGCCTTCTGACTGCTATTTTTGCATGACGAATGTTGTTGGATTCAACAAAAGGAGCATGCACAATGAGTGGAGATTGTTCATTGATTCATCTAAGTGCAGAATGAAAGCAGTTCTTCTTTTTAATGGAAACATAGTATCATCCCTTCCTGTGGCACACTCGGTAACACTGAAAGAGACGTATGAAAACATGAAACTGTTGCTCAGATCTTTGAATTATGACAAGCACAAGGGGTTTATATATGGGGATTTAAAGGTCATAGCTACGATATTAGGGCTCCAAGGAAGGTATCCAAAATTTCCATGTTTGTTGTGCCTCTGGGATAGCAGAGCAGACTCTGAGCATTATGCCAAGAAAGTGTGACCACCATGAGAAGAATTCACCCCAAGAAGCTACAGTGTCAAGTTACAGCCTTTGGTTGAAGCCCATCGAGTTCTCCTTCCACCACTTCTTATTAAATTGGGGTTAATGAAGGTTTTTTTATTGGCTCTGAATTTCTATATTTGTCCGAAAATTTTCCACAAAGAAGTGAAGCAAAGTTGACTGCAGATATCTTTGTTGGACCGCAGATCTGACAAGTAATTAAAGATGAGGAGTTCACATCTACATAGGCCACGGTTGAACTAGAAGCCTAGAATGCTTTCAAAGATGTTGTCAAAAATTTCTTAGGTAACCTCACGTCAGACAGTTACAAAAGTCTTGTTAAGAACATGGTTGTCAAATTTGGGGGTTATGGGTTGCCGCATCAGTGTCAAGTTGCACTCTTTGGACTCCCACGTTGACTACTTTCCTGTAAATCTTGGTGCATACAGTGAAGAGCAGGATGAAAGGTTCGATCAGGACATTTGTGCAATGGAGAGTCGATATCAAGGTCGATGGAATGTGAATATGATTGCCGACTATTGCTGGTCATTGAAACGTCATAATCCTGGCGCTGCTTAAAAACGAAAATCATTTAAAAGACAATTCACAGAGTAAAATATAATTAATAAATGTCGTTCTGCTTTTATCTTGTGCTTTGGTTAATAATTTATAACTTCCAATACTTTTCTGCATAATTGAAGTTTATTATCCATCGTATATGTTGTTGCTGGTTTATTGACTTTTTTCTAAAGTAAAATAAATATTTAATATATAATTATTAAATGTCGAACTGCAAAAAATCCTGACATGGTACAAAAATTTGGATTACAGTTTTGGAATCAGCATGAAAAGTTGTGTAAGAAACACCTATTTTCATGTCTGCAATTTTCAAAAAATGAAAATTTGTAGACCAAACTTACGTTTGCGAGTTTTTCTCATGGCGAAGCTAGCAATGAAGTCAGCAAAGCTAAGCAGCTAAGTAAGCTTATAGGTTCCTTTTCAATGCTCATTAGAGAGAGCATATTCAGTCTTTGTTTTCCCTTGCAAATTCTAACTCATTTTTATATTCTTTTGATCTTTGAAAAGGATCGTTCTCTGCTGCAGTTTGATGTCATCATTGAAAGATATTATGTGCGACGTGCGAGGTGTACATTTGTAAACGACTGTGTGAAATTTAGCTCATTCAAAAGCAGCGAAATTTTTAGCTCTGTGCACCTGTTGTGAGTTTCGCATTGTGCTACTTCCTTTTTCTTACACTGAGCCTGGGTCTGGACAATAACTTATTTAAGAGTTCTGAAAATTGGACTGATTCTGAAGGTAAGCAGTCTTCGAATTCACTTGAATATTCTTCTATTAACTTGGCCATTGCCCATCGGATGGCGTCATTGCTGAGCTAATTAGGTTTGTAAGAAAGCCAAATTTCTCATGGCTTTCTTTAAATGTCCCTAAGCGATTTTGTAGGGCTTAAGAAAGTTTGTCAATGATTACCAGAAATACCTAAACCATCATTCTTCGTCTCGAGGAGAATACTGTTTTGGTGATGTCCCTTTATCAAACTGACGCTCTCTTTTTTAATATTATTGAAGATTGTTTATACTCTTTTTTTCCACGGACTTATCCTTTCTATTGTCTTCATAGGAATCCAATTAAGAATGCTGCTTTTTAACAAATTCAATGACAGACTTCAAATGCATGGCTGAAATCAAAGACAGTCTCGGCTCTTAAAGGGATACATTCGTTTACTTAAATATTTCTAAAATTGTTTTCCAAATTTCAAGTAAAATAGTGACTTCCAGTTGATCTTATCAATCATGTTCCTTCCGAAATCCTGCTTCAAATCGACAGTCACGTGGCTGATTCTCGTTAGTTGCTACTTCTTCCAGTGCTGAAATATTCTCATGGTATGAGTTATTAAAAGACCTTACAACATCATGTTGGCTGACTATCTTGTTTCAGACAAGGCTTTGTTAATATGTATCAATTTCATTTGTTTTTGAAGTACCTGTCAACAATGAGTAATTGCAACAAGACGGGTATAAAGATTTTGCAGAAGACAAAAAAATCTTACTGCGACAGGATAAACTGCTGCACTTTTCCATACCAAATTAAAGGAATGCGCTGTGCACGGCAGATAATGAGCAACACTTCACTTCTCACGAAGAATAGCTTGGACTCAGCTCTACTTCCTACTGATATTTGCAGCATTGCCGTTTGACTGTCCAAGGCATTTACAGGGATTCATATAAACATTTGCCCATCATTATTATACACAATAATAAATTTTGGGGATCTTAAATCATTGGCTTTACCCCGTTCAGCCACCCTCTCTTTAATACGCCACAGGGGGAGGGGGTCACGCATCTTTGACGATGTGTGACGAGGGGGAGGGTGACGCCACATCAAAAACGCGCAACTTTAAATAAAAGTTTCATCTAAATATTTGATTGTTTAACATTTATTTAATGACGTTTTCAATGGCTTCACGCGTGTTACGATATTAGAGTGCAGACTTACCTTAAATACATTTTTAAATAACAAAAAAAAATTTGCAACATGCTAATTTTTATTTAGAAAGGGCTTTGGGGGGTATCAAAGCTTTGTGACGTCATATCGGAAAATATGGGTGGGGGTCTAAGTTTTTGTGACGAAGTATGACGCTGGGGATGGTGGGGTCAAAATGGAAACCTCGCGTGACGTCATTACTGGATGGCCCCTTCAGTCGTGAAGGGGTGACACCATGATCTCCCGCCCCGTGTGACACCAACCCAGCGACGCCTCTGCAAAGACAGTTTCGTTTTGTTTCATAAACACAACAGAAAAACAGCATTAATCAAAAATGGTTTATCATTTGAAGATGTACGTGGGCAAGGTTACTATAATGGGGGCCACCATGGCATGGCATTACAATGGAGTTAAAGCCATACTTCAAAAGGAGAATCAACTTGCTCGGTTATCCCGTGTTGTGCACATAGTCATAATTTGGTTGGTGTGCACGCGCCCAGCATTGATGCAGATGTTTTGACATTTTTCGGAATTATACAGGCATTGTACAATTTTTCTCCTCATCAGCTAGTAGATGAGAAAAAATATCCCCTGTCACTTAAATCAGTTTTAAGAAGCATATGGACACAAGATCGTGTTCCTAATCAAATGACGTAAGTGCCGTATATGAGCAACTGGAGCAAATTATTTTAGTATTAATTGAAATGAAGGATAATCACTTACTTGGTGATGCGTTATTGTTGCTAAATCATTGCACAGACAAATCAGTAGCTACAAGTTCATTGCGTTTATAAATATTTTGAATTTGATATAGGAAAAAAAGAAAAACAAAGTCAACATAGCACTACAAGAAAAATATTTTTAAAATAATTTTTAAAAAAGAACAGGATATTTATCAATCATCGTTGTTAAAATAAGAGGACTTTTAAATGACAATGGAGATCTAGGAACTAACGAAATATATAAACATTTTTGCCAAAATAGAAGAAACGTATATTAAAATGAAAATCGAGCCAGTTCAAAAAGGAAATCAAAACGAAAACGAATGCCAAGAGATCACCAGCTGAAGATGAAGGACATAATTTGGATAAATTAAAAATTGCTTTTTTTGCAATCATTGATTCAATAATGATGCAGTAAAAATACATATTAGTTTCTCTGAAAAATATAGCAGAAAACTTTTATTTTCTGACTGGCAAAGCGTTTCAATCTATTGCAGTCGCAGATTTATAATCTAAAGCTTTTTTATTATCAGGCTAATATCCTGAAATAAATAAAGAACGATTTATAATTGAAAAAAAATGCTTTAAACACCAAATGATTGAACTAATGCAGAGCTAAAAAACCCGATGACATATTTCATTTAGATATTCTAAATGGTCTCGCTACATGGGAATTGCAAGAATCGTACCCAAATATCGAACGGGCTCTGAAAATATCTCTTACAATGCCAACCACAGTAGCCACTGCTGAAAGGAGTTTCAGCAAACTAAAAATTCTCAAACATTACTTGTGATCGACGTCAGGTCAACAATGCACATCATCTCTAGCTCTTCTTTTCATCGAAAGTGTACATAACAGTGAAATAAATTTGGATGAAATAATCACTAATTCTGCAGCATTAAAGCAAGAAAAGTTATGCTTTGAACCTTTAGCACATATGAATTGGATCGGTGAAGTGTTACTTCAATTTACTTTTAATTGTGAATTTCTATCACTATCATTATGTATGAGATATTGAGTATGACACATTGACAATATTGTTTATATTTGTAATACATGATACTTCAAGTATTGCTCTAGTCTTTATTAGTACAACAATATCCAGTTTTATCCAGTAATTTACTTTGGTATTATTTTTTAAATAATAAACTGTAAATTATCATTGTCCCTGTCTTTGCATTTTTCTATTCACGTTGTATGACTGTCACTGTCAGACTACGTAATTATTGTCATAAATTTTTTAAAAAAAGAAATTCAATTATTTATTTTTCTCTAGCAATTGAAAAAATCGCAAAGCTGAAACTTGTCAATTATCAAGGGCGCAAAAAAAATTAATCGAGTGCGTCAAAACCCAGGTACGCCTCTGATGTTACCTACAAATTAAAAAAAAAGACATGACTTTTCTATATACATGCTACAGCGTTGCCTGTGTAACAGTTTCGTTACTAAATGCCGTTTGACGTGAGTCACAAGCTGTAGAGCTGGTCGCTATACTCCCGTCACTTTTTGTTGTCTGTGTCCGTTTGGACGAAGCCTTTCTTTCCGTGGTTTCCTTGCTGCAAGAACTCGACCTTGACCTCATCTCCACGACTCGCCAGCGGGTCCACAGCTCAGTGTAGTAGGTCCCGACCCGCTTATTGAGTACGATGCTGTAAAAGAACAGCACCCCGTGGAGTCCTATCAGAGCCGTGATGACGTAGCTAAAATACTCACTGCGTACGAGATCGTACAGGTAAATCAGCAGCCACATCAGCCCCGTCACCATGGAGAGACGCGCGACCGCCATCATCCCGATCCTGCTGTGAGCGTTTGAGAACCCCTTTGCGACGTCCCTGTCTCTCAACTTAAACACAGTTACCCCCATCAACAGAACATTGACGCACACAATAACGCCGATCGGGATTCCAAACGTCACGATCCTCGCCATCGGCGTGTTTACAAAGCAGAGACTTGAGCTGCCATACCCGATGTTTCCTCTTAGTGTAACATTGGCCACGATGTTCACTCCGACTATAACCGTGGGTCCCAAGAACGTGTAGAGCGTGGCCAGGGCAATTGGTTTCGAAGACAAGAAGAACACGCGGGAGGACAATGGGAAACACAGCTTGTAGAACCTTTCCACAGTGCACGCGTTCATCCCGAACACAGCGGAGAGCCACGAGAAATGGATCACAAGGCCGAAGACCGCACACGCGCGATGGTTCTCGTACTGTTCCAAGGCGAACTCGTAGAAGGATTGCGCGACCACAAGACACACGATTAGCGTCATCATGTTTTGGCCGCCTCCCGAGCGAAGAGTCTTAAACAGGATGTACGTGGTCAAGGTCAGGATGAGACACGTGAGAGATATACACGTGCTAATCACGGACACGAGCCCGTTGATGGTCCAAGTATCTAAGGTACCACTCTGAACGTCGCACGCCGTGTGATGATCCTTGTTTGTTTGCGTTAGATTCAAGTAATCTCCCACGCAGATACGAACCAACGATGAGTTATAGAAATGAAGTATTGATGGCTCAACTTTCTCCTTATTTGGTATAAATTCATAAACGTCACCCATTTCCCTAAAATAGCTTCGTGGGACTTGGATGAAGCTACACTTGTTAATTTCAGAAAATTCAATAAAGTAAACCCTCTCAACGGCCGAATTTTCTTCAATCAAAATATCCGGAATAATTGTAGGAAAGAATATTGATTCATTCTTTGGACACGGCAATGGTTGAAGAGTGTCAGGCCTGCACTGGTCAATGAACGTAAACTTCGAACTCCTCGGTGCGTCCATGAAGTTTCTTTCCAAAGTTGTCAACAGGACTTGTAGCTTTTCATCAATATCTTGTTCGAAATCTTCAAGAGCTCCTTTCCCTGTGACATTCATTTCCCAGAAGATGGAAATCTTTGTATCGTTTGGACACCACTGAGAGATGTGGAGAACATGTTTTTCAACCGACACTAAATCCATCGCAATAGAAAAGATGAAACTTTCCATTGACAGGGAGGTCATCGGTCTGTTCATTTCCACGTCGACCAGGACGCACGAGTGGTAGCCCAAGAAATTGGAACGGACAAAACTCTTACACGTGCCGTTAGCTGACAGAGTCTTGCCCTCGGTACACATCAGCTGACGACATTGACACTGGGGAGAGAATGTTTACTGTAAGATCGTATCGCACACATAGTTAGTGGAATACAGTTCTATAGAAACACAAGCTTTTAAAATATTTTTAATTTATGGGGTTTTTTTTCCCTAATGGGTGTAAATGGTTATTAAATGTACCTAAGCACATAACATTATGAACGGAGATAGGAGTATTAATTTCTTCTAAGTAATTCTAAATATTTTTTTAAAATTACTAATAAAATTAAGTTATTATTTAAAAATAATGACTAATTTTTTAAGTAAGAATATCGTTTCCTCTGTTTGTGTAACAGAGGAAACGATATTCTTACTTAAAAAATTAATAAGAAATTAAACGTTTTTATTATCGTATGAATAAGAAACTAAATTACAGTCATATATTATATATTTACGCTCATTTTTCACTGCCGCCTAACGTTGAGGGAAATCACTCTGCTTTTTTTAAATTTTGCGTTGTAAGCAGTGCTGATTGACGCAAATAGTTATTTTTTGGTGCAGTAATTTGGTGCGCTGCTTTCGAAAATTAGTTAAAAAATCGTGTGGTGATTAGCACTTTAAAAAATATTATATAAATACTTTGTTTACTTTTCAGGAATATTTCGTATTTATCATGCAAGGATAAGTTACTTGGACTTTGACCCAAAAAAAAGTGGGCACCGTAGTCGCCCTACAACCCCTATTATAAAATACTTTTTGTACATTTAAGGAAGTTTAATATTACGTATCTATCATAGAAGGACAAGTTTGTTGGGCTTTTGAAAAAAGTGGGCGCCGCAGGACGGCGCCGCAGCACAATCTAGTCATATATATATTTACACTCAATTATGTAGCCTAACGCTAAGGGACATCACTCTGCTTTTTTTTAAAATTGGATAATCATTTTGGTTTCCAGATTAACATTAAACACCCTCCACACTATTATTAAAAATTGAACAATTTCATGCGGACGTTCGATAAGAGTTATTTTTGGTGCAGTAATTTGGTGCGCTGCTTTCTAAAGTAACTTTAAAAATTGAGTGGTGATTAGCACTTTAAAAAATATTATACACATACTTTGTGTACATTTCAGGAATATTTCATATTTATCAAATACGGATACTTTACTTAAGCTTTTGCAATAAAAAAAACAAAAAAACTCTATTATGAAATACTTTGTGTACATTTAAGAACGTTTAATATTACGTATTTATCAGACAAGGACAAGTTAGTTGGGCTTTTGAAAAAGGTGGTTGCCACAGGCGCCACGGCGCCGCAGCACAAACTAGTTTTCAATGTTTAACTACATTTGACATTTGCTCGAATCTCACATGTAAACAAACATAGAAAGCTTTGCGTTACTGAAAAGTAAAACATTTTTTTTAAAAAACATAAAACATATACATATTTACAAATCTTCGTGCAATTCTATTTTAAATTTGTATAACGTACCATTTTTTTAAAATTTGCAAAGGAAAAACATTACCTTAAGCTTATATCATTATTTAGAAAATAAATCATGATACACATATTTAAAACAATAATTTTTCTCAATAGAAACTTACCATGACGTCATCATAAACTTCCAGACCAGAGCACCTCCCTCTCGGTAAATCGT